>CAIGRB010134964.1:3839-20800 GCA_903798255.1 Fraxinus quadrangulata
TAAGAGGCTTCGCCAGTCATGATTATTGCTTTCGAAAACCATAAATGCTAGACACTGTGCACATCGACCCATGCATCGTCGTACATAAACGGTTTGTTCAAGAACTATACGTATTTTTGCATATGATGCAGCGATCAGATATCAATCTATCTATGATGCTTCCCTCTTCAATTTTGAATCTACTACTTTGCCTATTCCATAAATGTACCCCATAGGCCTCCCTCTTGAGCTGCCTTAGCTTGGCTTCGATCCATTTCTCGCCATTCTGGCCATTAGGACGGGCAAATAATCTGGCCACCCGAATCCAATCCACCGGATAGAAAGCCATTGGTGGTAAAACAGAAAAGTTAAAATCTTTTGCTTTTTCCACCCTATCTACCACTCTTGAAACCAAATATGGGCCATTGTGTCCCCATCTATTCCCATCAAAAGTTAAAGCAAATTCCTCCATGAACATGTACAGAAGAGGATGCTTTTTATCAAACGCAAGCACTGCGTTATTTAATCTTGTCCAGTTTCCATTGAGATCAATACTTTGCGCTCCAATTGAATTCCTCAAACCAGAAAAATCCTTCAATACGATAAAATCTGTATCCAAATAAACTCCTCCATACTTGTATAGAACTGCTAGCCTAATCAGGTTGGATAAATTCTGGGCCAGAGGGATTTCACCAGGGTCCCTTTTTTCATTTTTGATATCATTGAACCATTTTTCAGATGGGGTGTTGTTGAATAACGAATAGAAATTGGGGATGATTGCTACAACTCCATAGCCACGTTTAATCAGAGGTTTCAAAATCCTATATCCATGTCTAGAATCCATAGTATTCGAGAGAATAATCAAACATCCTGTGGGATTTGTTTTGAACAGGCTCTCGACAACGAAGAATTCCCTACTTCCAAAAGATTCTGCTGGAGAAATCCATGTCATGAAGAACTGGACCTTGCACTGGTATCTGCTAAAGAATTTCCCAACTCTAGAATCAAATTTTGGCATCAAATTCGTAGACTCAAACAATTTCAGTTCTGGGATTCTTCCTTTTTCTTCAGTAACCTTTTCAGTGAGTTTAATCCTTACTTGATCATCTGATGAAGTTGATTTCAACAGTTGTGATATTTTATGAGTCTGCAACTCCCGATGATTGCTTCTGTTTTCACCAGAAACACAATAGATTGAAAGATTATTAGAAAACAAACTGTTAGCGGAAATAATAACTAAGGTGATCAAAGCAAAAGTTATAATCGAGAGTATGTTGAATATGATGGGGCTAAATCTCAATGAATCGAACATATTTACCACACAAAAAAATTGTCACTCAGTTTCAAAAACAAATGGAAAAAATTGACACAAAAAAATGGAAGAAATCGAACACAGGAAACTTTTGGGGAGAGCGAGAGGTAGAGGGAAAGACACTGTTGCATGGGAGTCCTCCAGTGTGATATATCCCGTACAATAACGAATTCCCTCTTATTTCGCCACCAATTGATTCAAGCTATCATTAACTTTTGGGGAAATTGAATCATTGATCCGTAACTTCTTGGCCTGGTTGCTAGTTGGTCATCCATATTATAATTACGAAATCGCTTTCAATAATATGAATTGTCAAATTTCTCGATAAGTCGCTTTGTAAATTGTGACCATAATAAAAACACGTCTCACCTCAAATTTGTTAACACCGCCTCACGTTAATAAACAATATCTATCTCCATAAGTTAGATAAAGTGACAGTCACGGATGATTTTATAGAAATTTGGATACTTTAGGAATGATTGTGCAACTATAGTAAAAGAATAGAAATCAATTTACTCCTTTTTAAAAGTTTGGAACCGATTTGCTACGAGGACGACAGATTGAGGAACAATGGCGCAAGCTTTTCTTAGTTTTTGGAAAAACAGAATCCTTATTGCAATATATTGGAAATTTTACTGGAGAATCTGCGAAAATTTCTGACTTTTGTTTGGTCAACGTCAATCTCCTCGTCAATTCAACAATTGGTGCACGTTGATCAAATTATTTTTGGCAATTTTCCATTTATTTTCACTTTGGTTACGTTGATCTTCGTCATAGTTTTTGGTTTTTTACTTGATCTATGTAAAATTAAAGACATTTATTTATTATCCAGTCGAGTTCTATACTGGTTTTGAATTCATATTTGTTTATTTATTAGAAGAGTGCCCATATTTCATGTGAAAGATAATAATATTGTATTGGTCCAAAAATTCATGTTAGATTATGATTAAAGATAATCATGCGTGGTCCACCAATTAGATAAATAGCCAGAAGAATGATTTTCAAAATGGAACTAAACCTAATGATTTTCAGTGAATACTTAAGAGTAAAAGTAGAGAAAACATCGGAAATATTGAATAAGTAAAGAACTAATGATTGTGTTGAGGGCGACTTTTCCGACTTTCATCACCATTGTCCTCACGGACCAACCATAACCTTTGACAAGACAATCTAAGATCGGATATCAATCTTAGATGATAACTATGCCCCAATGACCACCCATCTCCACTAGTCGCTGCAACCTCACTGCCCATCACTCATTCGTACCTAGAAAATTATTGTAACTCGACAATACTATAGTAGTTCCGAGGAGCCTCACCTATAAAATGGGCAATTCCCCTCCTGAGAAGGATACAAAAAAATTTCGAGAGAGAGCAAATATTACAAAAACATCGTGCTCAGACCAAATATGTTCCAAACTCACTAGACATTGTGAAAGTCTCAATTTTACTCAAAAAATCTTTATTAAATTGATTAAAAGGTCCAGCGTCACTTTTTACTAAATAATAATTGAAGCATTTGTTTTATTTCAAAGGTTTGGTCAGTCTCCTCTCTTTCTTCCATTCAAAATTGGCGCAAATTAAGCAAAAAAAACACCTAACACCAAATATTTTATGTATGGTCAAAAGATTGCCAATTTTCATCTCTTTTCCTCTTATCTACTTTATTTTTTTTCTCATAATTTCCTATTTCTTTTCGAAACGCAATACACGTTGCTAACAATATTTGATACGATTAATGCACTAATTTTGACATAATTAGATCATATCAAAGAACGTAGACATGTAGATCATGTTGAATTTAGTTAGTAAATATGTCTAAAAAGATATACACAACGTAGTTATATTTTGAACATTGTCCTTCATTAGAAGAATAAGTGAAAAAAAAGAAAAAGAAAAATTAAGTCTTGAATAAATAAAAAATATAAAAAGAAAAAGAAAGTCCTTTAGGAATTTGCATTCCATGTGAGAGAGAGAATAATTAATAAGATAGAAATGATATTGAAGATAAACATGCACGGTCTACCCACTCAAATAAGTCATGTCTTTTTTAATCTTATTTAGTTATAATCGATCTCGCATACAAAATATGGTTTGAGTTTCACTATATCTCGAAATGGACATATGTAACAAATTCGCATCTCTTTTTATTTACTAATAGTATGACGCGCGGCTAATTAGATAAATTCAACGCTTAAAACGTGTAGTGTATTATAAGTTTGCCACTAATTGAAATCACAATTGCGATATTTTATACTGTTTGGTAGCATATTTATAGTTTTTTAACTAAAATGTTTTTTTTTTCCCCTATTCAACAAAAAATAGTAGATAATATGTAAATTTAGAAAACAGGATGTGTATTTTTGTAAATTTATCTTGATTAAATTAAGGATAATTATATTACTACCACAAAACTTATTTATTATACCACAAGTTTAGTGTTTACTTAAATGTCCTAAGTGAAATTACTTAATTAATCACACTTTTAAATCTACTTTTTAACATTAACAAGACACCATTATCATTACATTGATATGTATGTTCTCACTTTATGCCTTAGTGTCGTAAATTCAGGAGTGCTGCATTTTTCTGTTGAGCCATGTGACAATTGATTCTAGAATTTTCTTGTATGTGTTGTATGTAAAGATCAAGCTCTATAAAGGCTATGTAAATGAGTGATCAATTATTCAATCAAAAATTAGCTCAAAATCTATCCTGGTATCAGAGCCACTTATGGCTAACACTAGCACCGGAAATCAGTCTGGACCAATAGATTCAGGCATTGCACCAGTCGCCCAAGCTACTACGAATTAATGCTCACTGGTTGGAATGACTCTTCATCAAGTTCCATCAGTCAAGCTTGACAGGAACAATTATCTCTTGTGGAAAAACATGATTATGCCTATATTTAAAGGCCATAATCTCGAAGGCTACCTTCTTGGAACAAAAGAATGCCCACCTGAGTTCCTAGCAACACAGACCAGTATTAGTCAAGGAGAAGCAGTTGAAATGAATCAAAATCCAGAATATAGTAGATGGATTTCAATCAACCAGCTCTTGATGGGATGGTTATATTCAGCCATGACTCCTGGAATAGCAGTGAGATTCATGGGATGCTCAAGCTCCAGCAAACTCTGGACAGCAATTGAAGAGAGCTATGGTATGCTGAACAAATCGAGAATTGTCTCTCTCACTGGGGAGTTGCAAAGAATCAGGAAAGGGTCCATGTCTATGGATCAATATCTTGCAACAGACAAGCAGCTAGCTAACAATATAGAGGTAGCAGGGAAGATCATAGATCAAAGTGATCTTATAACTCAAGTGTTAGCAGGTTTAGATGAGGAGTATACTCCCATCGTTGTACAAATCAACAGCAGGGAAAATATATCCTGGCATGAACTGTCATCAGTGCTGATGACATTTGAAAGTCGACTTGAGTACTTGAATCAAGTCAAGAACAACTTTACCTCCATGAGCATTAGTCAGTCAAGTGTACAACCAACTCAAAGGACGGGTTCACGCAATGGCAGATGAATGAATTTCAGAGGTAGAGCCAGAGGTAGAGGAAGGACTGGAAGGCAAGGAGAAAGCAGAGGACCTTGCCAAATCTGTGGACTAAGCAATCACTCTGCTAGCTGGTGCTTTAACAGATACGATGAGAGGTATAAGGGAAGCAAGCCTACAAGCCAAGGTCATCAAAACACCAATACAACACCATCAACATATGTTGCCTCACCATCAGTACTTGAGGATTCACCCTGGTTTGTGGACTCAGGTGCAAGCCACCATGTGACAACAGACAAAGGCAACCTACAAAGTGTCAAAAAATATGAAGGTAAGGATAAACTGGTAGTTGGTGATGGAAATTCATTACATATCACTTATACTGGAAATGGAAAAATTCCCACAATGCATGTGAGACCTCTTGCCTTACGTAAGCTACTATATGTACCTTCTATTAAAAAGAATCTGGTAAGTGTTTCTCAACTTACCAAAGACAATAACGTTTTTATGGAATTCTATCCTAACTCTTGTGTTGTCAAGGATTTGCAAATGAGGAAGACACTGCTGATAGGAATGCTTAAGGATGGACTGTATCAGTTGGTGTTGCCAAGTTCGAAGCCAGTTCATGTCATAAAGTCAAGCCTCCCAAATAATCCCAACTGTCTCACAGCAAGCCACAATTGTGAAGAGTCAACATGCAGCGTCAAAATCACAGAGTCGGACCTTGATACTTGGCATAGAAAGTTAGGCCATCCCTCTAATCATGTGCTGAGTCAAGTTCTTAAGTCCTGTAATAACTTTATCAACACTAATGAAAGGCCAAATTTTTGTGAATCCTGCAAATTTGGAAAGGCTCATGCCCTATCTATCATCATCACACACAATAATGCCATTAAAACTTGTGCACACTGATGTCTGGGGACCAGCTCCTCTGAACTCTACCACTGGTTTTAGATACTACATACTCTTTGTGGATGACTATAGTAGATTTACTTGGATATACCCTATGAGGCTCAAATCTGAAGCATTAAATATTTTTCTTCAATTCAAAACGTTAGTTGAAAACAAGCTAGAAAAGAAAATTAAAACTCTCCAATCAGACTGGGGGAGAATTCAGGAACTTTGTCAAGAGTGCTTCAGATTTTGTCATTGAACTTAAACATTCTTGTCTGTATACATCTATTCAAAATGGGAGAGCTGAGAGGAAGCACAGATATGTCATCGAACCTGGACTAACACTCCTAGCTCATGCCAAAATGCCACTTTATTACTGGTGGAAATCTTTCAAGACAGCAACTTCTCTGATAAACAGGCTTCCCACTACTGTACTTCAAAACAAATCACCCTTTCAAATGTTGTTTGGCAAAAACTTTGACTACAAAGCACTTAAAACCTTTGGTCGTGTGTGTTATCCTTACCTCAGACCCTATCGAAAACATAAATTCGATTTCCACTCCCAAAAATGTGTTTTTCTTGGCTATGGTGACACACACAAAGGGTGTAAGTGTTTAAGTCAAAGTGGTAGAGTCTATGTATCCAGACATGTTTTATTCAATGAACTTGAATTTCCCTTCAAAACTGGGTTCATAAACAAACACAACAACCTACAGAAGTCTGAAACTACCAAAGGTGTCCTTTCAGTTGTTATAGAGTCCACTCACAAATCTATCTCTCAGCCTGTCACTAATACAATGCATCCTTATGCGTCACCTACTGCATATTCCTTTGACAACGAGATAGAGACTGAAAATAGAGAAGAGGTAAGTGTTGTAAACAGAGATGATGAAATGAACCAAGGAGAACCTGATAACCTTGAGATAACTGAAATACAGCCTTCACAATACAGCTTTGAGGCGGAAGGAGATGAAACTATTGCTCAGGTTATAGATGCAATTCAAAGCACAGGACATCACATGATTACTAGGAGCAAAGCTGGAATCTATAAGCCAAAGGTTTATACAAATCAGACAATGGCAAGATCAACTGAAACAGAGCCACTTACTATTGAAGAAGCCTTGTTGAACAACAAGTGGAAGGATGCAATGTATAAAGAGTTCAATGCACTAATGAAGAACAAAACGTGGACACTGGTACCCAAGAAAACTGGGATGAAAGTTATTGGTAACAAATGGGTGTTCAAGCTGAAATATGACTCAGACGGAAAAGTTCTAAGGCACAAAGCAAGGCTAGTTGCTAAAGGTTTTCTTCAAACTCCTGGCATTCACTTTGGGGAAACGTTTAGTCCTGTCATTAAAGCTTCAACAGTCAAAGTTATCTTAACACTTGCAGTGTTTAAAGATTGGGAAATCAGTCAAGTAGATGTTAACAATACCTTTTTAAATGGTGAGCTAAGTGAAACAGTTTTTATGAGCCAGCCACAAGGTTTCACCGATAGAAGGAATCCTGATTTTGTATGTAAGTTAGAGAAGGCTCTGTATGGGCTGAAACAAGCCCCAAGAGCTTGGCATGAGAAGCTTAAAACACCCTGCTGGAGTGGAAATTTAAGCAATCCAAAGCTGATAACTCATTATCCTTCTTGGAAAGCAAAAAGGATATGATGTTTGCCTTAATCTATGTAGATTACATAGTGATTACAGGAAACAACTCTCATCAGGTACAAGAATTCATTGATAAGCTGAACACAAGTTTTGCTCTCGAGGACATGGGAAGCCTTAAGTCACTTCATTAGAATCGAAGTGCACAGAGATATCTCTGGTCTGTATCTAATACAGACAAAGTATGCCACAGACTTGCTGAAAAGATTTGGATATGAAAATTTAAAACCAAGCCTCTCACCTATGGCTGCTGGGAAACTGGTTTCGAAAACTCAAGGGAACCTATGAGCGATCCAACTTTGTATAGGAGTGCAATAGGTGGACTTCAATATCTATATCACACAAGACCAGATATCACCTTCTCAGTTAATAGGTTAAGTCAGTTTCTTCAAACTCCTACTGATACTCACTGGAAGTTGCTAAAGAGGGTGTTCAGATACTTAAAAGGCACACTAAATCATCGAATTGCTATTCGAAGGAGTGATAATCTCAGAATAATTAGCTTTGCTGATTCAGATTGGGCTTCATGCCCAGATGACAGACGCTCGACTGCCGGCTATTGTGTATATTTAGGAGATAACCTGGTATCTTGGTGTTCCAAAAAATAGCACGTGGTTGCAAGGTCGAACACAGAGGCAGAGTATAGAGCACTAGCTCACAGTGCTTCAGAAATTTCATGGATTCAATCTTTGATCAGTGAATTGGGATTATCTCAAAAGTCAGTTCCAGTTATCATGCACGCATTAAGTACATTGAACTAGACATTCATTTTATAAGAGACAAGGTTCTGAAGGGAGAGTTAGAAATCCACTATGTACCATCATCTGAACAAACAACAGACCTCCTAACTAAGCCTTTGACTTACTCGAGATTCCTACTACTCAGAGACAAGCTTGGAGTTGTTGAACACACTCCACCTTGAAGGGGGTGTCAGAATCAGCTTACTCTCCAACAACCCAACAATAGAATTCAGCTATGCCTTAGTGCCGTAAATTCAGGAGTGTTGCATTTTTCTGTTGAGCCATGTGACAATTGATTCTAGAATTTTCTTGTATGTATTGTATGTAAAGATCAAGCTCTATAAACCTTCACCTGCAATGATTCATCCACAAGTAATTATGTCTTTATGTTGTTGTCATAGTTAGAAACTTCTCACGTCAAAGACAATTTTGATATTCATGATTATTAGATAATTTTGTCCTTAATATAATTTTTATATGAACTGATATTTGACTTTTACTATATATTATTTTTCGATGAGGTAATCATTCAAACTTGCTTTCTATTCGTGTCGTGCAAGTTATGAAGCTTCTGCATTCATATTCATAACCTTGATTTTATGTAATGGATGAGAAAATTTATGATGGGAAAGCTTGCACTAAAATTTAGGGGATTGAGGCAACGGAAAATTGAATTAGGGGTATAATTGTAAATTTGTTGTGGTGTATTTATTGAAAATACATTTTAATTGTGGTATAATTATAATGTGGTGCAGCAATTAAATTTTGTGCTGGTAATATAATTATCCTTAAGTTAATTAATTTATGCCATTAACTCGGCCAGAAATAATCGTCTCAAATCCAAAAAGATTGAAGGATCATCAAATCTTTGAAGCATATTCCAAAAGCGTACCACAATCTGATTTATTTGCAATATCAGATGACAAAACAATAGATTTTTTCTTTATTTCGAGAGAGCACCTCTTTTTATAGTCGAGGAAGGGATAATATATAGATATGGCATTCAGCTTAAAAACTGTTAAATGTTACAATTTTTACAAGATGAGAACTATAGAACAGTACAATATTAATATACTAGTAAAATGTTCTCAGCTAGAAATAGGACAAGGAGCTTAAGAAAAGAAGCCGAAGGTGTCCAAAATGGTTGTGTGGAGAGGGTCACTCAAGTGAGTAGCCCAGTTGTTAAGTGGACCTTTGCCGGTAGCGGCAGCCTGGACGGCGAAGCCTAGGAACCCCACCATGGCAAGGCGGGCGTGCTTTATTTCCGCAAGTTGAAGCGTGGCTTTCTTCTCAGGGTCGGCTGCCAAGCCAAGTGGATCGAAGAATTTGCCACCCGGGTAAAGCCTCTTCTCAGGGTCAAGCTCGGCATTCCTCTGGAACTCAATGTATCCAATGACAAGGACCTCAATCCATATTAATGTGGTTATGGAGAATGGAAGCGGTTGACCAAGGTAGGAGGAACCCTCAACAAGCTCAACCTGTGAAATGTACATCCATTAGTCATTCTAAATTCTGATCCATCAAGATCAAATTTTAATCAAGAAATTTCTGTAAATCAAACAATTTTGAGTAGTTTCAAATATTTTTCGAGACAAGTACTAATGATTCATGTAATAATACTATCTTCACTACTAATGTTATAACATCAGCTTATGTGACACTAAATCATAGACTCAGTGAGATATAATTAAATGACTCCTTTAATTCTCTCTCATTTAATGCTACATTTGTGTCACACGTCACAATTTTGTTCTTTAATTTTTAATCATGACTGTCCAGTTGACCCACCCAATCCCATTTCGAGAGAAATAATAAGCAAAATCACTTAAAAAACACACGAAATACACATGGATTTGTAATTTTAACTCAAAACGAGATAGCTACATCTATATGTCTTGCATAATTTTTAATTAAGCCATTGTTTGACAACCATTATTTACAAACTCTTTTTCCTATGTACTTAGTTTTAATTACATATTCACACAATAAAATATTTTGCACGTCATTTCAAAAAAATTTCATACTAACCAAGCATTCTCCTAAGAATTACTGTTCAAAACATAATTTTTATCAAATAATGGTTGACAGACCGGGGGGTGGGGGATGAATTAACGCCTCTTTTGTCACAAAAACTCTCTCTATTTAGGAATATTAACTAATACAAGTACTGACTATCTAATATCAGGCCGATCCGTAACTCGGACAGGTAAATGGCATAATTGACTCTAGATAGTGTGTGTTAAATATATCGATAGCTAGTTGAAAGAAAATATGTGCATACCTTTCCGGCATCTTGCCATGTGATGCCGGTGAGCCACTCAACAGTCAAGGCACCAAGAGTGGCCAACATAGCCCACCTTCCATGGATCAGCTCGCACTCCCTAAACCTCTGGAGTCCAAAAACCTCACTGTAAGGCTGAAACGGTGTTGATTTAACATCAGCAGTCTCAGTCCTGGTCCCAATAACATCACCCGCCAAGTTCTTGGCCAAGTTCTGATCTAGAGAATCCAAGTCATACTGCAAGTACTCGGCAGGTTTTCCCAAACCAAAAGGGTCGAAACCATAATCACCAACCAGACTTCCATCGAGCCACTCAGGTGCCTGAGCTCCAGGGTACCACAATGGGCGGTCTGAGGTGACGGACTTTGACACTTTCTTGCGTGGAGCTTTCTTGGTTCCGAATCCGAACCTGGCGAGAACACGGCCCGATCCGGAGTGAGCCTCCGTGAGGCGTGTGCCGATGAAGGAGGATGTAGCGGCGGCGACGGTGGTGGTGGCCATGGAGGAAGGTTGTGGAGGAGTAGAAAGTAGAGTGTGTTGTGTGATGTGGTATTTTTTTGGTGGGGATATAGAGCAAGAAATGGGTGATAGAGAGAGATTTTTGAGGTGGAGACATTATCAGTAGCCGTTGGATTGAGAGAATGAATCCATCTGACGGTGGTAGGAGTCTAGGCCTTATCTATATCTTATCAGGTTGTGGGCATTGGCTGATTTCAACTGGTCTGTTCCAGTCCACGTAGGATTATGCTTATGTGGTCGACACTCGACAGCCAATTGGAGAGATTCGAAATAGCATATTTTGGATTTTTTATTTTATTTTTCGAAATAAAAATTCTTTTATCGATAATAATATAAGAATTACTTTTATCAAATTTAAGATCAAGATCTAAAATATTTGTTTTAATCACAAAATACACTCTAAATACTGTATACATAGTATAATTACATTTCACATGTATTTCCAAAACTTTCCTTTTGCATAATTTGGTCGTGAACTCAGGCCATCGATGGATTATAAATATCGAGAAAGAAAAAATCTCGTAATTTCTATCCATTAGTCACTTAGAAATTGAAAAGTTAGATTATAAAATTGCAAAACATAATTCTAGAATTAGAAGTGCAATAATTATGAAATATTAGCATGTAAATTGTAATCGAGAAGCAGGCCTACATGTTGAGGCCACACTGCTCATTGAGTCATTTCCGTAGTTATCATGAAAACACCCATCATCACCGCAATCATCGTTTCATGAGCAGGGCACGAAGAGTCTAGTTAATATGTTACGTCAAGCTGTCTAGTTAAAAACCTTGCTAAAAACACCTAGTACAACAAAATTTTGATCAAAAGAAAAAGAGTGCAGAATTTGCTTCCCTCACGATTTGTAGTTGGTTGAGTTGGAGGTGGTGACAAAGCGATGTGGTTGGGGTTTGAGATGTGATGGAGGTAGATAAAAATTTTCTCGATTTTGGATTTGGTGATCCATTTATGCTATGCTAAGTTGTTCATACAGAAGGGGAGCTGCAGTTGTCAACCCCAAAAAAGTGACGTTGACAACAGATGTCGGGCCCACTCACGCTAACTCAAGCAAATTTCGGAGCGTTTTGACCGAAGTATCAAAAGGAAATGAGGAAAACATGAACGCATGAGATGTTTTACAACTTGAAACACAAGTGTTCAAGGGCCGACGAGTGAAACGAAAATGATTGTGCTAACAACAATCACCAATCAAATGCCTATGATTATCAGTTAAAGATTAAGCTAATAAATATGGAACAAGTAAGATGATATGTGGAGAAATTTTCCTTTTAAATGTGTGTGTTAGAAAAAATGCTCATAAGACCGTTTTGTATCTTTTTTAGATTTCCCAAGATCCCATTTTTTCATTTATAAATACTTACTATTTATAGTGTTTTGGCCTAATGGCATCCGTTGTATCAGAACTATGTGTCCTCATCTCCTTGACTAAAATTTCACATCACTGTCTGTCATACAATAAATACATTGACAACGAATCAGCAACTCTATACATTAGGCTGACACACCTAATATTTTTTATTACAGAAGTTACATCAATCATTTCTAAAGATTGTCTACAAATTTTGTAAGAAACAGTTTCAGATGAACTAATGCCTCAGTTGGAGGAAGCTTTTTATCGGTCTTCTGTGTGAAGAGTTTTGTCTTCTTCTCTAGCTTCTTTAGCTAGCACTTCGGCTCAATAGGAAGTACCTCGGATTTACGTGCTTTGACCATTTAGGCGGTGTTTCGGCACAATGTCTTCAGTCATTCATTTGATCTCTTTACATTTGATCAGTTGACTATTTGTTGACTTTTCTTTCCACGTGAATTGCTACGTGACATTTTGATTTGAGTTTCATAGGCGAAACGTAACAGTAATTGTTGATAAGTGACCAAATATAATATCTTTAGGTACATTATCCCCTTGCTTCTGTCAGAGCATAAATGTGAAAACATTTCAATGTTGTGTAACAAATTCCCCTTACTCCCCTGAAAACGTAAGTTTTGTGTGGTGGTAATCATGTTTTTCGATAAGTTTGAGTGCAATTTTGTGGTACTAAATAAAGTTGAAAATACATTGCACGTTGTTCTAATATGCATTATAAGTATGTAAAAGTAATATTTACTAATTTGTTTGGGCGATTTGATGAGTATCAAATGAACTAAAAAAAATAAAATTTAGGATATAAATTTAAGAAAAGAAAATTGTACTCTTACAAAACTCAATTTCTTTGATTCAAAATTTTTTTGACGATGAAATACTACAAGTGATAATATTTTTATACAATATTTGGTACATAAAAATTAATTGTTAATATATGAATTTAAACACCTATTAAAATTTCTAGATACATGAATAAAAATAATTTCATCTATAATAACTCTAAATTTATATAGATCAAGTTTCATTGAGTTTGAATTAATGTGAATGATAATTAATTGAGAATTAATAATATGAAATTCATACAGAGAAGAATTTTATAATTTTATTACATATTGAAATATGAAAAGTAAGGTATTATTAAAATAATTGAATTTTAGTAGAGTTAAAATCATCCAAAAAATGATTCTTACATGACGTGATATTTAATATATTATAGATTAATAATTGGCAAATTTAATCAAAAATTATTTATTTGTATTAAGTAGAAGAAAATAAGTTATAAAATTTAAATATTTTAGGTTTAGACCAATTAATATTTTCTTTGATGATATATTCAATTGTTATATTGCATGATGTAGTATTTTTCTACTACTACTACTACTACTACTACTATTATTATTATTATTATTATTTGAATTTCTTGTTGAGGTAAAATTCTATTAATATATAATTTTATGAAATAGTAATAAGCTTGTAGGGGGTTTGGTTAGCCTTCTTGTTTGAGCCTCATTTTCTGTGTAGAATATATTTTGGAATAGTATATTGATGGGGAATGTATGGTTGAAAATGAATGAAAAGCTTTTTGGTTGTGCTTAATATTATTTTATTGAAAAATGTGTAGTTGAAAAGAAGAGGGAAAAAATATATTTTGAAAAAAATGGTATCAAACAAGAGTTTTATAAGATTAACATATGATGGATAACATCATGTTTAAAAAATTCAAACTAACAATACATTTGTCTAAAGTTTAAATGAGCATTAAATTTCAAGATTGTTGTTATCAAACAAGTCACCAACTTGCAGATGAATGTTACTTCGTCCTTAAATTCACTAAATTTTAATATGAGCCTTAAATTTCAGGAAAACTATACAAGTGCACGAGCAATAATGACTCTTATAATCATTATATTAAGGAAACGCACTACAAGTATGTTTGACAAATTAAATTGAATTGAACAAATTTATCAACTTTCAAAGTTTAATTTTATATGGTTCAACCTATCAAACATGTTAACAAAAGTAAAGGTAGTACACATGGATGCCCATAAATCTTCAACACTAAAAAATGTATTTTGCTTTTTGAAGTGTGACCACGATTAGTCCTTTTAAAAATGACAAGTTAGAAGGTGCAAGCTATTATTTTACCATAAGTGGCCACACGGATGAGAATAATGTTAGCACTAATAAACAAGAGTAATGCTATTTAGTCACATTAAAGTTGCAACTTCAGTTTAAGTGACGTTGATATTGCACTAAATGATAAGTGAAATTAAATTACTCATTTAATTTCACCTTTCATTTAGTCTATCATTTAGTGCCACCTAGATAAATTGCAACCCAATTTAGCTACATAGCATTATTCAATACACAAATGCTTATTGTTAATTACAAATCCTAATCAGCCTATTTAATTGCTCCTTAATTTAAGCTAAAATGTTTCACTAACATTGGACAAGGAAACGACTAATAATCAAATAAAGAAATCTCAATTCTATTCGTCTTTACATCACAACCCTCTTAGAAATTTCACATCGTTAAACACTTTTCATTTCAAATCTTGCACTATATTTATTATATAAATTAGATAGCATTGAACATTATTAACATTATAAAGTCACTAAAGCCTACGTACCAAATATGCATAATGATAATAATAAATTAAGTTTGAGATTAGTTGTTGACCGTGTGAGATAAGGTGTAAAATGAATCAATCATTGATTAATTCATTGTTATGAAATCTAATTGGGCAAATATCCTTCTATAAGCACCTTTTTAAAGAATAATTAAAAAAGAGAGAGGAATGTTGTTTGAAGGAGCCAACTTTAATATGGGATATAAAGTAATAAAGATAGGATTTGATTCCTACAGAAAAAAATAAAAAATTAAAATTAAAATGCTTAAATCCTGTGTAATCTAATTCTATATCAAAACAATAGTTTCCTTTCCACATTTCTTCATAATTGCATGCTTTTTAAAATATTGTAGAACAACACGCTTCTACATGTTTGGTATTTAACCGCGGCTAAGATGGAATACTTAAATAGTATAGTGAAAAATATTATAATATTTTTCAATATCATTAATAAATGGTATTAGGTAGTATTAAACATTATAATATGAAAGATTTCAATTTTATTTTTTATTTTTAAATACAATCCAATAACGTAGAGTTTGTCTTACCTAAGGCCAAGCAACAGAGAAACTCGCATGAGGGTAATATTGCTTAAGCCAAGGAAAAAATATATTGTATTATGACGTTCGATAAGATGAAAGAATAATAAAAATTATTCTTCATAAACTATGAGGGTAATATTGCTTAAGCCTTTGATGTTATGTGTTATGTTGGCAGTAATCAGTATATTAATGATGATAATTTGACTCTTATAAGGAAACTATTTGTCATTAAATATATTGCATCCGATAAACATAATCGTGACGTTGCACCAATTCTTGCACATTTTATATAATATTTTAATTTAATTAATAAACTATTTAACGTATCTCGTACCCCATGTATGGTTAACACTAATATTTTACAACATATGAAGCGGTTAATTTTTATTTTCTTTCTGGTAGAGCATTTGACTATAACTTTTATATTAAGTCTTTACGGTCAATAATATAATCCGGTGCTCATATATTGGAAGTTTCTTTCGATAAATTGAGGAGTACAAAATTGGAAATATAGAGGTGTAAACGTCGATTTTATCTTAACTTTCTTCTTATTCACCATTACAGTGTAGATGGAGTTCAATTTAATATTTTCACATAGATTTTGAATATAAGCCTGTGCAATTTGGTGGGATTAAAATAAGATTTTTAGTAGATTTTGACAAAAGTTGATGAAATATATGATTAAAAAGTTGTGCATCATATGAAATATGTGGTTAAAATTAATTGTGAACATATTTTAATTCATGCCAAACATGGACTAATTATAATAGAGCTGAACTTTTGATTTGTGATAAAAATGAGATAAATATTTTTTGTCATCAATTTTAATAAAAGCCGTTTTAAATCATAATTAATTGAATATATGTATTTTATTTTATAACATGTTAAACATATTTTTGTCTTTTATGAAATGTGGTTCTCATTTCTCCAATTTAAATTATGTTATATCCCCATCATCAAATATTCCTTTAGCCTTCTTATAGTGTAACGGTGAAGATTCTCCATTATTCCAACTATGTGCAAGATGAAAAACACTTTGAAAATATTTTTCGACATGTACTAATTTTTTTAAATTGCAGTGTTCGATCCCCGTTTGAAATTGTGTGGGATGAATACTACTATGAGTTAATTCAAGATAAATTATATGTTATTTTTGAGACAAATATATCCTCCTATGAGGGAAAAAAAAATAGAATTGTGGAATTCTCTCTCTTATTCGAATAATATAAATTTAACTTTACCATGTTCAAAATGTATGAAATTCATATGCTTGGAACACCTAGATAGGATGAGACACTGGTAGGGATCCACTTTTTATATTTATTTTAATGTTAAAATACCTAGCAATATCTAATATCGTACATTGTAGACCTGAACTTGTTCATAACACACATGAGTTTATCAGAACTTCCACACTTGAGGCCCATTATAGAAAACCACGTGCTAGATCGAGATGCATATAGTGACTTGGACAATATTACAATCCAAATAGAAGCACATGTGTTAGGTTTTTAAT
>CAIGRB010134988.1:0-24019 GCA_903798255.1 Fraxinus quadrangulata
CTTTTGTAGGTGGAATGCTATGCGTAAATTAAATCGCGCCTACATCGGAAAAAGCGTTATTTCACTTACTTATTAAAAATACATTATTTCTATCCATTTCATGTGTACGGGGTCCTTTCAAAATTCTCCTGAAATACAACAATTTGGGCCAATTGTCATTTTCTTCCAAATTTCATTTCTCCCAATTTCCAATGGCATCCCTGTCGGAATCCCAATTCGGCGCCGGTGGAAAAATAGTAACCAACCGCCGGAAGAAGCGGCTCGCTGCCACACCCTACGACCGTCCACAGCCGCCGCCTCCAGCAGTCAGAAGCCCTAATTGGTTTTCTCGCGTAATTGTCCCCTCTGCCCGTGCAGTTGCTTCCGGTGCGGGGAAAATCATTTCTTCCGTGCTATATTCTGATAATTCTTCTTCTTCTGAAGATGATGGGTCTGATTCTGGTACTTCGTTCTCTCTCACTTTTTTCCTGGTTTTTGGGAGTTTCTTTTGCGTATTTACTTGTTATATGGTGTAGTTTAGTGTGCTTGTAATTTATTTTGTTCAGTATGTTTCAAGATCTACGCTACGGTTTTGAATTCAAATTTCATAACGAGGATATATTTGTCTATTCACATGAAGAGCGAGAACGAGGTTGTGTGAGCATCATAATATACTATAGAGCATCTTATACCGCACCTTCGGCCCCGCTTCTTCTTCAAAAGAATCAGCTTTTCTCGGCAGTAGAATATCACTTTGATAACGTCCAGAAAGAATTGGCTTCTTTTGTGGCATTTAGAGTTAAATGCTTCAATAATCACCCCACTTACACCATGGTCGCTGAAATCCAAAGTTTTTCAATATAGTCAGTAAACTTTCTTCGGCTGCACTTCATGCATCATTTTGTCAAATTCCGTTCCCCTCAATTACTGGCATGTCAATCGGAAATCTCATTTGATAAAAATTACAACTCAACAAAACCATCCAAGTAAAATGTATCATTATTCACCCAACTTATTCTATGGTCACGATTTACTCGTCAAACTTCAAAACGTTTCCCAATGGACTGCAACTTTCAAAGATTTGTGACCATTGAAAAGTACTTTGAAGTTTGATGAGTAAGTCGTGACCATAGTATAAGTTGGGTGAATAATGAAAACATTTTACTTGGATGGTTTGACTGAATTTTTTAAGGGCCGTAGTTTGACACGTTAGATTTTTGTTTGACACGTGAGCAATGAGGGAAACGAGATCTGGTGGATGATGGATGGAGTGCAAACGGACTAAGTTTAGTGAGTATTGTGAAGTATTTTGAAGTTTAGTGAGTAGATCGTGGTATAAGTTGCGTGAAGTATTGAAACATTTAGCTCTGGCATAGGTCGAACATGCTCTCAAATTAAGAAACAAAAATTTTTTTTTTTTTCATGAAAAGAAGAATATTATATACATAGAATAACGTGAGAAATGTGGTGTAAAACATGTCTTGTAATTGTCTTCTTTCGAAATTGCTGCATTAAAAGTAACAAGTGTTATTTATTCTCCCATGTAGAAGATTAACATGAATAAGTCATTGTACACTACAGGGGCACGTAAGAAACATCCCCTCCAGAAGAAAGAATAGAAAAGATAAATACTGCGCTACAAACCTTATACATCAATGATTAGATGAAGTGTGGCAAAAAATTTCGTTTTTATCAAAAACATTTTTTGGTCTATATTATTGGTTAATGTAGAACAAGAGAAAAATGAAATAAAAGTGGAAAACATGAATTTTGGCCCTTTTTGGCAGAAGAGCTTATTGAATTTTCTTTTTCTCATCTCTGTTTCTTTCTCACTTCCATTTTTTTTTTTTTTAATTGTGGTGGTCTGGTGGTGGTTCAAAAGCAGTGACAGTTTGTGCGAGTTAAATTTTGTCCTATAGGATGTCTTCTCATTCATTTCCTGGATGATTTGGAAGGAACACAATCAAATTTGTTTACAATCCAATATGGAAGACTAAGAGTTGTGATTTTCTTGCTATATTTTTGGAAATCACGCTCCATCCCAGCTTGTATAGATACATGAATGAAATTTTTATCTCTAGTGAAAGTTTCTTTTGAGATAAAATTTGTTTTTGGTCTAGTTTAAAGGAGTTGCTGATTAAACAGATAACATAGGGAAAGCAGGCCCAAAAAAGGTTAATGGAGAAGAAATATTTTTATTAAACCAACTCTTTTGAAAGTTTAGGATTTTAGTGGCATAAATTTACTTCAAAAATATAAGATAAGTTTACGCGTTGAAGCTGCGTGGTTGTAAAACTATTGAAAATCAAGGTAAACTAAGAAAGAAAGAAATTTTTTTGTGTTGGCAAAATTGAGAAAGGATTAATATGCCACCTTGATGGTGAGGCTCTTTTTTCAAAGTAAAATATCAACCTTTGAACCCCGAAGACACTTGCAAAGCAGAGAAAAATACGATAAATTGAGGGAACCCTGACTAGAAATGTCTGAGGTTGCAAATGATTTTTAATTTGATAAAGCTCGAATCCAGCCTTTAGCGTACAATAATTTATAAATATAGATCTATATGTGACAAATGAACTCTCTTGTGAGAACAGGTTGATACTCTGTGGTTTTGTTTTGCCATTTGAAATTTAATGAGCTTTCAACTGGAGATTTTCAAGTCCAATTTTAGAAATACGAACTGTAATTCTCTCCTTGAATCCTTCACATCACATATGATGAGCAAAAGCATAGTGTTAGATATTGCTGTACTTCCCAGAAATTTTGCCAAGATTCCATTATCAAAACTGGTGGTACCTCCTGCGCTTCTGCTGTATTGAGTATGGTTCAGTTCAGGAAAACAATTTTATTCTGCATGTGAAAGTTTATAACATAACCATTGCCAGTCAATAGATCTCATTGCACCTGTAAATTATGATTCTTTTATTAGTTATTGATTTTAACTATGATGCACTTCCTTTTAAACATTACTCTTAACTCATTATTTTTCATGTTGAACTCAAGGCAGAAGGCGTAGAATAACTTCTAAATGGTATTTGATTTTTGTTTAATTTGATTGATATCTATTGAATGTCACGTATTATGAAGTGATTTGGTCCGCCACTGTTTATTCCTCCTCACATTTTTCGATTCAAGTGTTAATTAATTTTCCACCTGTCTTTTGTTTTATTTCTTTCTTAGTACTTTTTTTATTTTCAGAAGATGATGTTGAGAATGACAATGATTACAATGTCCCTTCTGATGGCATTACTGAATTGACCAAGGTAATCTGCTACTTATTTTAATATGATTGGATGGTGATGATGCAAAATTGAATGATTGGCAAACCTTGAATTTGTTTGTACGGGTGAGTAATATGATGTTCCTCCTCTATGGTTACTTATCCTTGAAGACGAAAGAAAACTAAGTTGGCAGACATGGAATGAGTCCCTTTATTTAAACACTTACGTACTTCATCTGTGGACCCAAATTTGGCATAATAGTTTGTTTTGGCTTATATGATTCAGTAATTTTTAATCATTTTGTGGCCTACACGATGTATGATAACAGATAAGCATGGAATTGCTTCAAGCATCACGTCGCCGAAGAATAGGAAGTGTTAGATTCATCTTGTTTAGCTTATTCCCAACTATGCAGAAGAATATATTTCTGTCCTATTTATAGAATAATATGTGGACTTTTATACTAATTTTACATTGATTTGTATAATTTATTCACTTTCTCTGTAATTTCAGGTAGAAATCTATAATTCTAAATTAACATCATCTGTAGACATCCTTAAAATTAAACCTCTTAATGATGCTATGAAAGAAAGCTGATCTTAATTTTGCTGCGAATTTGTCCTAGTTAATTTTGTTTAGGTTGCAAGATGATAGCGCAGACTTTAGTTCCTGCTAGAATTTTAGTGTAGAGAAAGGATGACGCAAGTTATACTGGCAATATCCACGTACAGTCTACCCTTTAGGTTGCTACTGGATTTGAGAACAATTAACTGCTTTTCTTTAGCATTCTTCTTTGTACATTGCTGATAAATGTTGTTCAGTATTTGTGAGTAATGATATAGAATAAGGTAATTGAGATCTACCTGTCACTAACTTATACCAGATGCTTTACAAAATTTTCATTCTCTGAATTGTTTGCTCCTATGACGCACAGACACTCGTTCTAGGTCAGTGTGTCCGTGTACAATATGTATCATGTTAGGCATTCCATGACATGGGTTTGACAAACCACATGCCTTGTCCTATGTTTTATATTTTTTAAAAATTTCTAAGGCTCCAGGATGCTTTAGAGACATTTCTCAGGCAAGCGTTTGGCATTATATGTGCCATGTCCTATATTTGAAAGTATAATAATGAAGATATAAAATTTTAAATTTCAAAGAATTTAATTCGACGTGTCCATGTACTACTTTGAAAAAAATTCACGTGTCTCCATGACCGAGTCCGTGCATCTTTGGTTTGCTCTGTAATGTGCATTCACTATAACACATTAACAACACGAGTTTGCCTGATCGGCATATGGTTCCTTTATACGCTGTTATATGTCCTTTAAAGGTGTTATTAAGTATGTAATACTAAAAATGCTATAAAAAGTTAAATTCCAGATTTTGGATCACATTAGCCAAGCAATTACAGTTAAACAGGTATTTATTGTTCTTGATGACAGGGGACGACGTTGGAAGTGATACAATCTAGACAGGGATCTCATTCTAGAGCGAGGAAGAGTGATACCAAACATATAATTGAACGACTAATTATGCAGGAGATGTTTTCAAGGTAAATAAGTAAATTTTAAAGCATGTCTATTGCTAGGAATTACAAGCATACGTTCCTTCTGTGATATTTTTGGTGTCCTTTTCATTTGTGATTGTTGCTCTTTTCTTCTATTTTTTTTCTACTAACTCTGCTTCTTCCCTATTCAGATTTTTGCAAGCTAATTCTACAAGTACATGTCAAGTTGTTGAATTAAATTATTGCCAATTAATTTCAAATTTTGCCCCGTATGTTTCTTGTATTTCCTGTTCTATCTCCTTCTATTGACGTTGGGGTCGAACTCATTGATGACAGCTTGTGGCAATGTGCATTTAATGTGGAAAATCATGGTGTCACTGGAAAAATATTTTACTGCTGTCCTTCATCTACTGTAACGCTTTGTGTTATAACGTTATCAGGGAAGAGTGTAATAGGTTGATAAAAATCATCAACTCTCGAGTGCTGGATTATTCCACGACAGAAGCTGGGGAGACAAGTCTACTCACTGTGTCAGCTGGGGAAACAGTTGGCAATGGTATTGCTTTTCAAGAAATTTCCAAGTAATCTAATTTCAGGATCTTTATATCACCGATAAAGTTTTCCTTTCATACGCAGAAAATGTTGATCTCTACAATAGAACTGTTATGGAAGCAAAAACGTGGCTTGAAGATAAGAAAACGAGCCCATTGTCAGACTTGGCTTATGGGACCTGTGATTTCAACTCCATAGTGCCTGGAAATGTTAGTAATTTTTTATGTCATACTTCTGAGCAAATGCGTGTCATCATTTTTTCTTGAGCATGTTGTGTTTCAATGTTACTTTATTTTTTCGAATTGTTATATGTCTTACACCATTGTCATTTTTTTTTTTTTTGTGATCTCATCACATAAAAATGCATTCTTTTGCTTCCACTATTCAAAATTGTGTGCCTAGATTTACGAAGAAATTTGTAGTGAGAATAATATTGCCAAACTAGTTGCTGATGATACTGAGTTGATTAATGCAGATAGGAAGTAAAGTTGGTTCTCCTGTGGATATGGCCAAATCCTACATGAAGGTCCGTCCACCTTGGGCCTCTCCTGCAAAACAAATTGAAGTAAGAACCCCATCAACGATGATGATGGAGCCTTTTAGGGAAGGAACACAATTTTCAGTTGGCAATGACTCTCTGTCTTCGTTGAAGGTGCATTGATTATTTTTTCTTTATGCATTCCATTCTTGTTGCAGGTGTTTTAAGTAATGCTCGATCTCGTCTATGCCAATGTCCATTTGAACACCTACAGTATTATTCCTTTCTTAAATTGCATAGACCGTTCCTTTTATGTTTTCAAATAGAAACAGTGTGTCTTGAGCAGAAACTTGCTGCAATTGTGAAGTTGCCTGGGGTCATCACCTTGTTAAGAGGGATCAATTGTTCTTTATGTGTCACTTGAACCTACACCCAGCATTTTTTATACACCCAAATTGTTGTATATACATTAATGACACAACTATCATCGTCTGTTTTTCTACTCTGCAGATGCCTCTTTGATTTCTTTGACATTAGAAATGTGGGAAAATATCTAATATTGATATGCTCGTTAGCCTAAATTTGGCTAGGTGTATATTGTTTTTGAGAATCGCACTTAATGTTCTTTTCATCCTTTCAGTTCTTTGATCTCATGGTTTTCTCAATTTGTCCATATTGTTCATTGTGACGTGGCAGAAACGGAATTCTCTTGCCTCTGGATCATGGAATATCCAGGAAGAATTAAGAAGAGTGCGGTCAAAGGCAACAGACGATATGCTACGCTCTCTATCCTCTAAAATTGATCTGTCACTTGCACCTAAAAGTAGTCTGGAGTACTTGGGAACTGATATACCAGCAGCTAGTATATCGGAGAAAAAGAATGAGCTGAATTCTTTGACATTAACCAAATCAATAGATGCACCTCCAAACCTGGATGCAGGAGTGAGATCTAATCCTGGCCTATCAGGTTGTTCTAATTTCTTGGGTGAATGTTCACCTTGTTTTTTCTGGTAAATTCCTATATATAAATTATAAGCAACTGGATTTGATATAATCGTAAAAATTTGTAATGTGGGTTGCATTTCTCGCTTTCAGCTTTGGATTTGAGGCAAGATGGTGAGGTAAATGACATGTTGCCATCCAAGCCAACTACTTTTGTAACTGGAAACAATGAGGTAACTGGTTAGCTGAATAGGTTCTTTAAGCCGTTGATTCTTTTCAGGAAATATGTTGAATCTTAGTACTGATGTTGGTTAAGAGCGTGTGTATGTGTCAATCTGCGAAAGTACCTTTTTACCGAACAGATCTTCGTTTATTGTTTTTCAAAGGGTTCAGAAGCTATTTTGAATGATGATGAATGCACTGCCTCCAAGCCTCCTCACCCTACTGCTCCCAGTAATGATGTGGGGCATCATGATGGTATGTAGTCTTTCCTCTTTCTGTTTTGTTTTGTTGGTTTATCATCCTATAGGAATGTGTGAGGCTCTAAATTTAGCCCCACCCTTGACAACGTGGAGCTATGGAGGATTGAATTTTTGTTTTGGCCCCATTTGAGATAGTACACTAAGCACCAAGCTCTTGGGGATGGCCTCTTTTATTTATGATTTTAGAGGGTGGTGATTTAAAGCCTGGATTTTGCTGGGTGGTGATTTAAAGCCTGGATTTTGCTTTCTGGTTTGTAGATAAAGAGTGTATAGTGTACCTGGTTTCACAGTCAACAGATATATTTTATAAGGACAATGCTATGTCTACATAGCATTGTCTATAGTAGTGTCCATCATGGCCACATGTTTGGCCCCTATTGGAGGGTGCCCTCCAATAGGGGCCAAACATGTGGCCATTATGGACTTCTTTATGGACAATGCTATACATACTTGCAGGTTCCACTCTTCCCTGGAATGGTGGATCAGATGGCCTTGTTAAAAATCTTACTCATGAAAAGAACAAAAATAAAATAATAAACTGTTTAGGCACATACTTTTAGTTTTTAAGTCTGCAACTATTGGGGCAAGGCTTTTATGAAATAAAAAAGATGAAGTTAACAGTTTGTTCTTTTTAATTATCCCCTATCCTATTCAGATATTACTAAAAGGAACAGGCAGACTTTGCCCAATTTATTTGTAAAAATATTGTTTCTATTGTAACAGGCACATGATTCTCGTGGAAAAAGGAAATAGATCAAAATGAATGTGCCGTGCTTCGTTTAAGTATGATTTTTTGGGGCCATAAGAAGCAAACACAACCTATAATCTGACAATTGCAATTTTCTCGTGAAACAATCAAAAGTCACCTGCACCAATATGCCAGCTGCTCCATAAATAGGAAGCAACAATGTTATCTGCAACTGTTTGCTTATATAGTCAAAGATTTGTCCATTTATCTCGGGTTAAATTCACCGGTGGCCATCCAATTTGATATTGTTTCACCATGGCCACCAAACTTCATACACATTGATTTGATTATGTTAAATAAAGTTACCGGGTGGCTTGACTGAAATTAAATATGAAGTTAGGTGGTCATGGTGAAACAAAATCAAATTGGATGAGACACCAAGTATGAAGTTGGGTAGTCATTGGTGAATTAAACCCATTTATCTCATTTAACTGTAATAAAAAGGCTTCCGAATGACTGTAAATTTAATCCGAAGCACTGTCTTGAATCAACTCAAAGAAAATAGACAGTTAATGAAGAAATAGTATTGACATAGTAAAACTTTCCAAGCATAGAAGAACCGTGACACCTTGTTTTGAACTGTTCAGAAGCGAAGCTTAGCATTAAAATGTCTTCTGCAAACCACTTATTAGAGATTGCAATCTCTAGGTCAGCATTTGATGTCAGTAGGGTTCATTTATTATTGAAAATGGAAATCAGAAAGGCAGGGAACGCACAAAGGATGCTAACCTTCCCTGAGTGAAGGGCGTCTTACTTCTATCTGTTGGAATGTGCTAAGGATGCTAACATTTGAAAATGTTTTAATCCTATTTGTTAAAACCTTCTCCAACCCCTCCAAGAATGAGAGAATTTAGAATTGGACGGATTGAGTCTCCTCATCGTGGCACTGCTTTCTCTATTTCCCTTTGTCTTGAGTATTTTTGTATGGGTCTTGAGCAAAGAGCAAGCAGTATTATATAGATACAATCTCACATTTGCAGATCCACATGCAAGTGATGTAAAAGGTTCTATGACAAATGGAGAGGCTGAATTTAACAGAATACAAAGTTCAGATGGTTATCCATCGGCAGAAACCAGGTGAAATTAAGTTCAATTATTGTCCTGTGTTTGATTCATAAAAATGTAAGATCTCACACTATGTATATGCTCAGTCTCATACATAATTTTAAATATTGCTGCTTTTTTTCTCAGTTTGTCTGCACAAGTCGGTGCAGGAGAAAACGATGAGCCATCTAATGAGGGAAACCTTAATAACACCATAAGCCAGAAGAATCCTGTGGAAGATAAATGCGAGCTTCTCAGTGAAACATATATAGAAGTCCCAGTTTTCACTGATTTAAATACAGTCTCAACTGGCTCTCGGAATATTTTTAACATGCAACATGAAGAATTTTTACCAGAACCGACACAGCCAGCAAAGAAACATGAGTTGGCAGAGAAGGCCGATGGTTTGGCCAGGAAGCCCCAAGTAAGAAAATCAGTCAATTATAATCGGAGGGGCAGAGGAAGAGGTAAATGACCGCGATATCACATTTTGTACATTAGCAATTTAGATCGTATAGACTACGTTCCACTAGTGCTGTTGTAGGATTCTGTTTGATTACTCTAGGCTTCAAATTGTATCATTCTCGTGTTGACTTAAAAAAGTAGATTGTTCATTTTCTTTTCATATCATGGAATCTAGTATGATAAGACTTCCACAATTCATCTTGCTAATATTTGTTTCTTTGTAGTACTTAATGCTTAGGGTAGTAGCTTTCGAGCTTTTTCCGTATCGTATTATTTTTTAGTGTTGAAATTTTTGTTGGGACTTTTTTTTCTTTATCTTGTTATTCATGTTTTAATGGCTATATATTTAAGCACTCTTTGGTTTTAGGATTTCCATGGCATATGAATTGGAGGTACAAATATTTAACACGAGGTACTCAAGTAATTGCAATAAGTAGAAGTTTCCCTTTAAAAAAAAAAATGGAAAGTTGAAGTGGCATCAGAACGAGGTTAATTCTAAACAGTGTCGGAACTGGATTGGTCCACTCAAGTAATCTGATTCCTCACTTTGTCCCATTAATAATTTATAAATAACATCTAATTTCACATATTACACTTCATCTTACTGAAGATGGATCAAACTTTTCCCACTATTTTCAAAATGTGTGAAATTTCGAAAGCATCTATCGTACACAGTGGAGTTGAACATTCTTTAATTTATATTTTTCATCCAATATAAGCGATCGATTACCCATAACTTTTTATGGAAAATGTGTTTTTTTTCGTCCAAATTTTTATTTTTTTGTTGTTTGATTGACAATTTTTTCATGGAAAACATATTCCTACCGATAAAAAATGAACATTATAATATTTTCTAAATTGAAATTAAATCAATCAAACACATTTGATTAATAATTTTTATAATTGTCTAGAATTTATTTTCTTACAAATTTCATGCTCGCAATCAAATTTACCTTAAAGAAAATAATGCAATACGTTATTATAAATGTTGTCTATCAGATTATTGGGTTTCATTATTCCGAGAGTAACATTACAATTTTCTTCTGCTTAAAACTAATGATTCCTATAGCATGATAAAACGAAATCGTTATTTTTTTCAAACGATTTGTAATGATGATTGATGAGTGAAAACAAAATATAAAAGTAGCGGTTAGAAGACAACTTTAAAAGTACAGTAACTGTTCTTTAAAAAGTAAAGCCCACGACTTAAAAATCACATTTTAAAGTATGGTTACTATTTATAAAATTTTAAATTTCAATGACAACGAGAGAAATGATGATGAAAGTATAGCGACCATTGAAATTTTTACCCGGTTAATCAGAAAATTAAAAATATTCAAAATGTTCTTCAGCTTACATAGAAAATTGTATATTTTTGTTTAATTTCTACTGTTGATTTTGATCTAAAACTTTCCATCTACCTTTTTTCCGAATCAATACGCGGTCTAATTTTTGAATAGAAAATAAAAAAAATAAAAAAATAAATCTGAATTTATGTCGGGACAACTGATAATTCATGTATGAATATGTTTTTTGAAATTGAATTTTCACATACTGAAAATGCCTCAAATGTTAATCGACTACACCAGATTCCATCTCTAGACAATGCATTGGGATGATTTGACAGATATGAAGTCTAGTTTAGAGTTATCGTAGTTTGTGTAAAATTTCATGATCATTAAATTTTTTATCCTATCCCATCTAGTGATTTAAAATTTTAATCTTACTACGTGTATATCTTGATTTACATTTCGACTTATAGAATTTACACTTGACACATTCTTACATCATCTTTCACATCTCACACATTTAATTCAATCATTACAATACTTTCACTTCTTCATGTTGTCAACCAAGGTATAAATGAAATTGTACAAATAGTTAAATCCTTAAAATTTATATTAGTTTCAACATTAGTGGTTTGGATTTTGCTACTTATACATAAAAATGTACAAAAATGGTTATCGAAAATGATGTATAGGGAAAAGATTGAATGAAAAATTTTGATTTTGTTTTAAACTGATGATATTTCGTAAATATTAATGTACATGTAGCAAGATTCTAGTGATTTAGTTAGCAAAGTAATCTAACCTAGCATTCATTAAAGTGATCAAGCATCGTTAGTTCACATATTGATTGGTAGAAAAATAAGTATAAGCAACGTTAGTTCTAAGTGGATGTTGATATCCGACATGCGACTTCATTAAATACAGTTTGTTATATATATTAAATTCATGCTAATTTAAGGTCGGGTATTTGATATCATCTTGTACTAATGACTGCCCTTATTTGAGAAGACATAATAATTGGAGATTCTTTACACACTTTCAAATCGTCCAATCAATCAATTACATTTGGAGTCAGCACCTATTAATCTTACCATCGTATGTTATAGCTTCATTCCATAATTAGTTTATTAATTATTGGGGGCCACATGCAAGATAGATTCATGATGACCTGCTGGAGCCGACCTTATCAACCAATCAAAATATGCTATTAACGTACCTCCTCATCTCGGCACTGTACATCAATTTGATAGCAACCAATCAGGACAAGTCATTGACACGAGTTCTCAGCTCGATACTGTAGCTGATAAAATAAGAACATGGTGTATATATGTTTATCCTTCCCTATAAAAAGAAGGACGGTATTCTCAAAAGGGGGGATGTTAACAACACTTCATATTTCAAATATCTCATTTGGTAAATAATGGAAAACACTCGTAGTTTATTCACGTAATTTATAAGTCATTACCAATAAATATCATCATTTATATTCTATGTTGGTTTGAATTTTGTCAATATAATTTTCAATGTCAACCGTAGATATAAAAAACGTATGAAACACTACTGTTCCTTTGGTGGCAATTGAATTAGCTGACTTTTGGTCTACTTAACATAAAATCTCAAACCATTAGTATTTTTACTCAAGTCGTTATGAACATTAATTTCAAAATTTTAAATGACTTTAACTATACAAAAGTAAATATAGCCCCTGTTTGAAACCCATTTTTTTTTCATTCTATTTTTCATTCTTCATTTCAACCACACATTCTATCAATAAAATAATATTACACATAAATTCAAAAATTCTCCTTACTTTTTAACCACACAATCTTCCATCAATCACTATTCCAAAAAATAAATTTAATCCAAAATGAGTGTCAAACAGGGGCTAATAATCTTTTACTAAAATAAAATATGGTCAAAGAAGTATTATTGCTCTAATAATTTGACCAAATTAACTTAACCAGAGCTCACGTGACTGGCCACACGTACTCCAAGAACAAAAATCATGCACTGAGTCAGCACGGGTTGATGCTTACTCATTGGGCCAACCGGTCCATGCAAGCACGTGTCAACAACACAATTGCCAGATGCGGCGAGGCGTGTTTCCTGTCTGTAGACTCCGGAGTCTTTAGCCCCACTTCGCCACCGGCGAATTGGCCGGTGTTTCCCTTTTCTACTTAATACTGAGATTTTTTGGAATCTAATTTAAGATTTACTTAATTATTTTTCTCAAAATATGAGTATGAAAAAGGAGAAAATAATAAAATAATAAATGGTCTGCGTATATTTTGGGTTTTACCAATTTCGGCGATCCTATAAGACAGCGATAGGCCGATATAGCCACTCTACTTTCTTTCTCTATAAAGCACCATCTTTTTTTCTCTCTTCTCCGTGTTTTCCTTTGGTAGCGTTACCTTAAAATCATTTCATGGAAATTTCGATATTTCTAATGTAAACAGGATTAAGGATTTCTACGCAGAATCTAAGATTTTCGAGTGTTAATTTGCTTCCCTTTTGCTATCGATACACTTCTTTCTTTAAACCTATAAGTCCCTTTAAAAGTATGCCTTTGAGTCGCAGCTTTTAACGTTATTGTTGGATCTTTTTGTCAGATTTTTGTGTATCAGAGCGTGGCTTTGATTCTTTCTGTGTTTGAAGCTTCTCTTTGACGGTTTACCTCTTTTAAACTCAGTCACTCACTCGTGTCTTCTCCCAAAGCAATTTTCCTTTATTTTCACGTTCATCTCTTCAATCTTTTTTCGATGCTTATTGAAGGAAAAGTGTTCTGAAAACCAGTGATTGAAGATTTCCAATTCGTAATAATGGATCAAAGTATGTTATGGCCGGTAAAATTCACCGAGCATTCAAAACTTATTCAAAAACTCGTTAAATCCTCAAATCAGAAACCCAGAAAATCCTCAAAATCCCAACAAAGACTGAGTTTGAATTTTCCCAGAACGGTTCGGATTTCAGTGACTGATCCTGACGCAACTGATTCATCCAGTGACGATGAGGACGAGCTTTTTCGAAGGCAACGAGTGAAGAAGTACGTCAACGAAATCAGAATCGAAACAGCTGCTAAAACCAATGTCGATGTCACCAATGGAAATGAAAGCTGTAAGAAGAGAAATGGAGGGGTTCTACAGGCCAAACCAAAGACAAGGAAGGTGAAAGAGGTGGCGCAGCCGGCAGCCAATGGAGGAGTTAGGAAGTTCCGGGGTGTTCGGCAACGGCCGTGGGGTAAATGGGCAGCTGAGATCAGAGACCCCTGCCGGAGAGTCAGGCTTTGGTTGGGTACTTACGACACCGCGGAAGAGGCTGCCATGGTTTATGACAACGCCGCTATAAAACTCCGGGGGCCAGATGCTTTAACCAACTTCGTAACTCCGCCGCCCAAGGATAAGCCGGAGACGAATGATACTTCAGTTTCTGGCTATGAGTCGGGCGTCGAGTCGAGAAATCTTTCATCTCCGACATCTGTTCTCCGGTACGGGAGTAGCCAGTCGAGTGACAATGACACCGACCAACAATCAGTGTCCGAACCGGTTCAGGAAGTGGGCAAAGATGTCGAACCGAGTACCTCGGTCGGCAGACCTGACCAGAACCAAACATTTAATGGAACCGGTTCAACTAACGGTCCGATTCAGGAGGTCCAAGAGTGTCAAGGGGAGACAAGCATGGTACCCGACTATACCAAGGACTATTTACCGATGGATATTCCATTCTTAGATGATTTCTTTAATTTCCAACCTCAAGAACAAACATTATTCGACGATACTCAAAGTTTGGTTAAGGATTTTAGCATATCGTTTGATGACATTCCAGCATTCATGGACATTTCACAAGGATCATCAGACTTCGCAGATTATGATTTTAATGATTCACTTCAAGATCTCAGTTCAATTGAAGTCGATGACTATTTTGTTGACATGAGTGATTTTGCAAGTGCAGATGCACTTCTAGCAATATGATACTACAAAAATCAAGTGATAAACATTGTCGGTTTGCCAATCTTGACGGCAAATTTTGTTCACCGGCTCGACTAGTATTTATCGTTAAATATTTTCAATATATTCAGCGTCTAAGTATTTATTTGTTCTTGTATCTCCATTCCATTAAAGTAAATTGAATTTTCGCAAAGTTCTTTATTTGGTTTTATATATAGCCTTTCAAGCAATAAAATAAATTTGCCTTTTCAAGATTATATATTTGAGTTTGCTTGATTTAATCTTTATTTAATTTTGTGTAGTATTTTAGATGGATATCGTAGTCGCAAAGTGGCATTCTTTTGTCCCCACAAGAGCAGGCGCAATTTGCGGTTCTCATTTTAGATGTTGGTAGTGTGAAATTGAGTAAACGAAATGTCTTAATTTTTTTCTTTTAAAATCTTTGTGGTACGCATTGGACTTTGGTATTTAAGGTTGAAAAATGTGAGAGAACGGCTCCTATTAATTTACATGGGCAAGCAATATTGTCTCATTTGTTGTGTCCAATAAATGTGAAGATGGACTATGCATGATTCTAGGTGGGGCATGTTGTCCATTACAAGCCTAGCGGTACATTTATTATGTATAAGAAAGAGGCATATGTGATGTGCACGGCAAGGTCGCTGGCACCAATTTGGGGTTGGTGGGAGCGAGTGATAGAGAAGATTTTTGACATAGTGAGTGAAAAAATATATATGAAATATTTGTTATCGTTATGTTCAATTCAATATAGAGATGTTATGTACCTTGTGACGTCCAACTTCTTGTTGCATAACTTACACTAGACCTTCCCTAGGTGGCTATAAAAATGTGATTTGCTTTATGTTGGTTGGTGCGGGTGATGGAGTGAGTGAGATAACACGGTATTTTTTCTATTATTCTATTGAATTCAATGCGAAGGTAATATATCTTGTATTGTTTAACCTATATTCTACATAATCTAGACCAATCCTTGCCAATCGAAGCTTGATTAACCTCGGTTTGGTGGGAGTGGGGTGACGAGTACTATTTTGGCAGAGTAAGTAAGAAAATATGTTAAATATCCATACTTGTTTTATCAAAATTAATATAGAGATATTTATGCAACTTGTATTGTCCAACTTGTACTTTTTACAACTCAGACTAGACCTCACATAGGTGGCAATTGAGACATGATTCACCTAGGTGACAAAAGATTATAGCCAGAGTGAATGAGAAAACATGTTAAATTTTGACCCCTTTTTTTGTTCAGTTCAATAAAAGAAATATAATACAGCTTGGGTTGTTTGGAAAGGGTGATAGAAAATCTTTGACAGAGTGAATGAGAAAACATGTGAAATATAATACAACTTGTCTCACCTATCCGGTATTATGCACAATCGAGACCATACCTTAACCAAGTGACAATCAAAGCTTGATTCACCTTGGGTTGGTGGCACAGTGATAAATAAGATTTTATACAGATAGAGTGAGAAAACATGTAATATATTTGTCTGTTACGTTTAATTCAAATCGAGATGTAATGCAGCTTGTGTCCTCCAACTTATATTCTGCACAATCCAGACCCATGATTACCCTTGTGGCAATCGAAGCTTGATTTGCCTTGGGTTGATAGGAGCAGGGGGATCGAGAAAGATATATATATATATTTTTTTGTCATAGTAAATGAGAAAACATTCAAATATTTGTCTATTGTTCTCTACTAATTCGATATAAAGATATAAAGAAGTTTTATCCAATTACTCTTTTGCCCAAACCACCTGGATTAATTGAGAAAATCATCAATCAATTGCCAAAAAATATCTTAAGGACCCTAAATTATATACACTGGGGTAGACTCAAAGAGGCATGCTGTGGTGGACTGACTTGCATTTCACTCCAACATTTGTATGGGCGAGTGATGGTCATAATGCAACTTAATTATGTCCTTTAATGAAATTTTAAGATATTAATATTAATTGTGATAATAGATTGAGAATGCCAATCTGACCACTCTCACGCGCAGTCCACGCGTTGGCTGGAGAAGCTAAAACTATGTGAAATCATTATGTCTGAAACCCTTTAGATCTTGATAATGTTGACCATCTCATATTTTTTCAATCAATTCTATCAATTTCATGTGATTCTCATAGGACAATGTATTACCTAAATATTGATACTTGGTGTATGTTAAGTGATAAACAAAATCACCATAAGCTTCAAGGATTAAATGATCTACCAAATAATTGTTGTGTTGTGTTATCGGTGCTTGGTAGATCGTTTTTTTTTTTAAATTCTAATCGTCACTTCTGTAGCTGATTTAAGAAAGTCTATCAAATATATGGAAACATGCTTGAGAATTCTTGTTATTTTATGGTTCTACTCCACCGTACTTCCACTCCGTTCCAGATGAATGTAACTCTCTTTAGTGTACCTTACTAGGTTGAAGTAATTCTTCTAACATTCACGAAGCATTCTAATTTGCTTTCTTTCATTAACACACTTACTCGATTATATTGCTAATCAATTTGTTTGTCGAAGTATTTAAAATAATCATCACTTTAATATTTGTGTGTGTATTGGTCCTCCAAAGTACATCAAAGAGACTGATTTCCCAAAAAAATTGGACAACATTTAAGATCCAATCCATAACACAAAATTTGCTTTTGCAAATAAAGTTGCTACTACAACAAAGAGACAAATTAACAAAATGCTGTGCATCTTGTATGTAGGTTGCCCAAAATCATTTTCATTTGAAAATGACCCTTCTTTAATTTATTCCTCTAATTAGTAATACTTGAAATATAGGATTTTTTTATAAAATATTTATCTTTTTTTTTTGTTATATGGTTTAAAAAGACAGTCTAAACAAACAATAAAAAAAATCTCTCTATGTAACAGTCACGTATCGTCTTTGTCTAAGTAGAGCCTTTCAATAGTTTGTTTCGATATCTCTTTATTACTTACAAAAAGTTAGCCACCAGTTCAGTACACGATACTTTCGTTATCACGTGAACAATTAGACATCCAACCCATCCAATTGCAAGATATCACATCGAGTGTGTTTCTATTAGGGGTCATGCATAAATAAAATTCAACAAACTAGTGAGTTCACTCACCAACTTTGTTTCTTTCTCCTACTCATTCTGCTTCTGAGATATTGGGATTCGAATAGATGGCTCAATTACTTGGCATATGAAGTTGTCCAACAAAAATATTTTTTCTCGATAATAGAGACCGTCCAGCTGCATGCATAAAGAAAAGTCATATAGGGTGGGAGTAAGGCAGGGACCTCTGGACTGACTGCCCAATGCTTGCTAGGGACAGTTGTAGACACAAAGGATGTCTATAATGATCACGTAATCATTATTCTAAGTATGTTTGTGTTTGACTACATTATCTCTGCCACTCTCTGATGTTTATTGCTAAATATTTCAGTCCCTCTCAATAATTTCTTCCTCACGCCAGATTTTCCTTTTCAAAACTTACGGAAGATTTAAGTAATATGAAATTTCGTAATACAACTTACATTGGACTTGTCATATCTCCTTTCTGAGGAGATCAAGGAAGACCAAACCCTTAGTCACACAACATGGTCCTCTTGACTTCGAGGAGATTCAGGTTTGATCTCTGATGCATTTTGCAAGTTGTAACATGATATATTGAGTCACGAGTGATTTGATTGACGTGACATCTTTATAAGGATGACCGTGAGTCAAATTTCTTTTTTCCCACCTAGAATAGGGTGGGAAGTCAGAAGTCTATCATATGACGTCATCATGTTCGACTTATGAGTCTTTGAGATGAGACCATGTGTCAAGCATCCGAATGACCTTGCCTATTAATATAGTTGAATGTAATTACAAATTGGTAATTTCGCTCAATAAATCAAACTCTACTCCAACATTTCTTCCCCATTCGTGTTTCTCATAAACTAAATATTACTGTTGAATCATTAATTTGAGCGTCGGAGAGCGTACGATCGTGACCATCCAAGTATTAAATTGGAGAAGCCTCGATCTGCGTCTTTTTATAATTAAAGATTTAACTTGACAGGACTACCATCTCCCTGTGACCCCATTGATCTTTGAGAAAAGTATAGTATAACTAGACTCTATAACATCTAACCAATAGCAAATATTTGATTCAAGCCCTAGTTGAAAGGCGAAAACGACAGGAGTGGATAGTTTAATGACATATGTTGGTTCTAGTGTTGGTGGTCGTATGCTTTTAAGAGCCTATTTTTGTGTGTGTATATAGCCTGCAAAACTTGTAATGCTATTTAATGAACAACGACAAGTCGACAACCTTAACTCGCCTCGTTGGTTTGATTTTCTCATCTTTCATTTGTGTTGTTCCCCCATGCGAATCTTAATTACCCATAATTTTACGTTTACTTCTCGTGGATAGATGATTAAAGATTTGTTTGATATGATTTTTTATTTTGTTTTTTATAAAAGAATTCATGAAAAAATTACTTTAGATCAACTTTCTCTGAAAACTCTTTTAACCCGACAAAGTACTTTAAAAAAGGTCAAAAGTAGCTTCTTAATCCCCACAAGTAATATTTGCTTTTCAAAAGCCCTATCAAAATCAAATGTATGCTAATTAACAAATAGGATGGTCTAAAAAAATTTTCACACGTATCTCACTAGATCTTCCAAATTTGCATTTGACGTCGATAGTTGTTTTATTCGTTTCTTTGGAGGGGCACAATAAGATGACTCATTCTAGTATTATTCTAAGTCAAGAGGACTTGTAACATGTTTAACCGTATTTAGAAGCATTTAGTAAGTACTTTTTTCGACTTTTTTGAGGAGTATGTAGAAACATACAGTCAAATATTGTTATGTCTCTATTTACCCTCATTTATAAAACTTATTTTCAATCACATATTTATTGGAATCACAATTTTTGTCAACTTCGAAAGAAACATTTCATTAACTTTTATCGAAATCTACTAAAAATCTATTTTTTATCAAAATCAAACAGTTACGACCAACAAAAGGTTCTTATAATTAACTACATGGTGAACCATCTTTTTCTCATAATAATGCTAAACTAACCGTAATCATGAGATTAATAAATCAAATCAAATCACTTGATGTTCACATTCAAGATTCATCAACGACCAACAAAATCATCTTTTGGTAGCCAATAGGAATGTAGAATCATGAGTGGAACCCCATATACCATCCACAGACAACCACGAAAAATGGAAAAAGCACTTTTCAAAAATAATCAATTTTGTGTAAGTTGGAACGTGAAATGTGTATGGGCTTCCGTTCATAAATTATAATTACCCATGTGATTTTGGTCAGTACTTTCTTTAGTGTGGTTTAAGTGGGTTCGAGCCCTGTTACGTAGCCCCCATTTAGACTATTCAACCTACCGACAACTGGATGATGGGCCCACAATCTATGGGGCTCCTCTAACGCCTGCCAATGTGCATTTTGCTATAATATTTAAAATTTAATCATGCTACGTGTACATCATCATTTACGTTATTTCTTACACTTTGACACATGATAACACATTATTGAACAGTTTAAAAACGTAAACATTTTTTCCTTCAATCAATTTTCAACAACACATCAAATAACAAGTACATCTAGCATTCTCGTTTAAAACTATGTTATAAATAAATAAATTCGTTGATGTTAAGGATTTTCGATTTGGCTACCGCTACTGACTAACCTCTAGTCGAAGGCGACGGATGATTTCACTTTCGCTCGAAAACAGTGATTCATGGGGATGCACTTATATTTCATTACCTGAGCTAAGTAGAACTGTTCAAACCTAAGAGTAGCCAAATCTTGTTTGGCTCAATTCAAGTCTAACGTTGGTTGACTTTATGTATCCTCATTATTTTTTTCTGCAAAATGAAGAAGCAATTAGATTCTTCAATGAAATAAAATATGAATGTGAAAATTATTTTTACTTAGACGGCTGTTGATAAATAATATTACTCTTTGTCAAAAGACAATTTGAATTTAGAAAAAAAAATGGTAAATAAATTCCTCAAATGAAGAAGCAAAATTTGACCGAATGCCTATCCTCTGCACTGACCAAACCTAACAAATAAAACGGCAAAAGTGTTCAATAAATGGCACAAGATGTGTAGACTTTTTAGTTTGACCCAACAATCCCCCGACATTCCCTTGCTAAAAAGTAAAAACAAGGAAATTAACGTGTGAAATTAATCTTAATCAAACAAAAGTAAGCAATAAGACAAGAAGACAAAACCCAAAAAGATGAGTGCTTAATCTTGTCCTAAAAGTAAGTAATTTGGTCTCAAAACTGAGGTTTTATTTTTTTAAACCTCCAATTTGTAGCCCTAAATAGCACTGCTAATTCTGTGTGTTGGGGTGTTAAAAGTCAAAGGATTGAAGACATGAGATTACGAGTTTTATTAAATTTCTTTGAGACTTTCTTTTTTCTCGAATATATGGTTTAAAAGTATGAAATAGTTATAGGAAAGCGTGAAAAATAATTTTTTTGAAGAATATTTAACGAAAATAAATGTGGAAGAGAAGTGATTCTCAAAAATCAAAGAACCCATTTGACATAATCATTTAGAAGTGTATTGTTCGACTAAAAAAACTTTTAGAGAAAATTCTTATAATTTAATTTTTTTCAAGAAATTCTTCTACAAGAATTAGAAGAAATAAAACCAGGGCCAAGGCTTTCCATCATTCTTTTTGCAGAAATTGTGGGATATTTGGCTACTTCTTATTGTTACAAATTTGGCAATCCGCTTCCTATCGCAGATTAATGCATTAATGTTGACTTAAAAAAATTAAATTTTAATACTCAATTTGATGCCCTAAGTAAAATTTTTACTTCTAGAACAAGAGGGTGACTTCAATTATTTCGAGTACACGCGACATTCATGTACAGTCACAATAACTGACTGAAGGGATTATCAGCTTATTTAGATAAAATAGTTGTCTAAATTATTGCAAGTGTGGGACTAGAGGATAAAAGTCCGCCTTAGTGTAATCGACAACAAAATAATTAGGTTTATACTGTCGGAATTACTAGAGGTGTCAAAATGGAAAGTGTTTTTGTTGATGCATGATAAGTTGGGATCCTAAATGATGATATTTTGTTATTCTTCGAATGGATTAGTGCCTAATTTGTTACTTATTGCTTTTATTGGGAAAAACTCGTGTGAGGATGAAGAATAGGAAGAAAGAACGTGAAAGGGCTAAAATAAAGCAAGTCCAAAGTTGGGGAACTAAAGTGCAAATATTCAAAAATTGTGACGAACCTCACGATGAAGATTTGAAAGTACGTGTGTCAATTGGATAAGAAAAGAAGTTAAATGGATGAAATATATTCAAAGTATTATCAAACATCAATTTTCAACCAAAATAGTTATGCTCCGAATTTTTTGTTTCGGACTGAAGCTCATTTTTGGCATAGGAAACGCTCGAATTAGAAAATAATATCTAAATAAGAATTGTAACCCTTTGAGTTAACTTTTCAACGCACTTTGAATCATCTCAATTAGTTATCGAATAAGAAAGTTATGACAAAAATATTAAATACTACTTGGGACAAGCCTAGGCACGCGCCTAAGCCTGTAGAGGAGGCGCGAGCCTCCTTCTAATTTGAGACTCCCGAAGTTTTCTAAAGGGTTCAGGAGAGCGCCCTAGTTTGTTCTAGGCATGCACCTAGTGCAAATATGGAAAAAAAAAATCGATTTTTCTTATTTTTGTTTTGGTAATAATTCAATGTAATTATTATTATTATTTTTTTGCATCCTTTAAATACCAAACTAGATCAGAATGTTAGAGACCTTCGTAGACCTAAAATTCATAGATTCAACAATTTTGGAGGCGAAGAACGAGACTAGATCATCAATATTGAGGGAATTGTGCAAGATTCTTGAAAATTATCCATCCAAAATCAAGATTTCATTCAAAAAAATGGATTTCTCCACTTTCTTTCATATTTCTTCGATCCGGGTGATATTTTTCTATAAATTCTTGTATAATTTAATTATTATGATGATTAGCTAAGTTTTTCTATTGCATTAGATGATCGAGGAACCCAATTTTTGTTTATTTCAATTTAAGACTTTAATTTAGATATTTCTTAGATGATTTTGCATACTCACAATAAATTTAGAACGAGGTAAAATCAATACATGGACAATAAATATTATGAATAATATATATATATATATATATATGCAATTATGTAGATAACCTAAATTAAATGCAAGATTTTTATATGAATTCAGATTAGGAATATGATCGGGTCATGTTAATCATAGATTGATGTATTTTGGAAAAGATTATTTAATATGCGTTATCGATTGTCAAAATGCATGAANGACTAAAAATAGGATCAAGTCGTGTTAATCATAAGTTTGTGTATCTTGGAAAAGAGCATTTAACATATTAGCATTATCAGTTGTCAAAAAATACATGAAATTAAATATATTATTAATTGATAATTGAAATAGATGGAAATAGGGGAAATCATGAATCCAATACAAGCTTTCACATTTGATAAAATCACAATTTACTTGCTTTATTTGTATAGATTAAAAGTAGTATAAACAATCATAAAATCACTCTTTTGCCGTCACTACTCATTCTAAGTTAATACTAGTTATTGAACTACATTTTAAACATTAATTCTCGTGGAAACGATAAACTCGAAACTCACTATTTCTATTATCTGTACTACGATCTCGTACGTTTGGGAATTTCAACGTAACTTTGCAACTATCATTTGGAATATATTAGCATTCATTATTTATTGAATCTCATGTCAAATAATTATAAAAATTTATTGTAAAGCAAATCTCCATCTTTGAAGGAAGAGCAAATATTTGGTGAAACTATTGTTCGAGAGAAAAAGATGTTTGGGAAAATCTCTTCGTGACTTAAATTGACCCCACAATGAAAAATGTTTGGCTCTAACACTAACGGACATGTACATCACACTTTGCATTTTGGAAAGAAATCCTATATTGAAACAAAATTGTGATGGTACTTGTTTTTTTTTTCGACCGATGAAAGATATTTTACTTAGTACTTATAACACGTACTCATACTCTTATGATCCTATCAAATGATGGTATTTTAAAATGCACTATTTATATAGTTTATGTCACATTTTGACATAGTCAAATTGGGATTACTCATCAAATAATTAATTTAGATATAATGATTAATGAAATTCACCCAAAAAAAGAAGGTAAATAAATTCCTCAAATGAAGAAGCAAAATTTGACCAAATGTCTATCCTCAACACGGACAACGCCTAACAAATAAAACGGCAAATGTGTTCATATAAATAGCAGCACATATAGACATTTTAGTTTGACCCAACAATCCCCCGACG
>CAIGRB010134993.1:8982-26183 GCA_903798255.1 Fraxinus quadrangulata
ATTTTCTTTTTTAAGAAGACCCTTTCTAATTTATATTAATAAAGTTGAAAAATTTTAAGGGAGTGCATGCCTCATGCTCCATGAGGCGCGTGCCTTGAGACATGCGCCTCAGATTTAGAGGCGTCTGCCTCATATTTTTACCCTAAAAAATACAGTCTCGAGGCACAATACATACCCCTCACGGTGAGGCGCGCCTCACTACGCCTTTTTAAACCATGAGAAAAATCATTGGGGCGAAGTATGACGTGATGGAGGGGGAATGGTGTTCGGATGAGGGTCGTGGGTCTAAGGGGTGAGTTTATAAAGGTATATTCGACGAGGATGGAACGACCTTCGGAATAGATTGACTTTTGTGGTGGGGATGGTAATAATATCAGATTTTGGGATGATTGATGGTATGGAAATATACCGCTAAAGGTGGGGTTTCCTTCCTTGCATCGCATTACTATGATACATTCTGCTATGGTGAATGACGTTTTAGCCATCCACAATCGGAGTTACAGTTGGAATATTACTTTTCAAAAGGGGTTGCAGGATTGAGAATTAGATAATTATGCATTGTTTCTAACTTATTTGTATGAGGTGCAAATTGGAGTAGGAGAGGATGATCGTAGCCGATAGAGGTTGGCGCGAAATGGTATTTTTTCAATTCGCTCTTATTTTAGATCTTTCTTGGGACTTGTGGAGAGTTCATTCCCCTGGTGTGGCAATGTAAATTGCCTCAACGGGTGGCATTTTTACTATGGACGGTTGTGAGGGGATAAGCATTAACGATGGATAATCTCCGAAGAAAAGGCTTTTATGTAACCGAGTGGTGCTATATGTGTATGAGTGATGGGGAGACACATGACCACTTGTTCATTCATTGTGACGGTGTTTGTTGGCTGTGGAATAGTATTCTGGCTTCTCAACACATTGTTTGGGTGCTGCCTAGATTAATTGAAGACGTATTGCAGGCATGGAGGAGGAAATTTCGTGATAAGGATAGCAAGCTAGTCCGAAATCTTATCCCGGGATGTATTATTTGGTGTGTGTGGAGGGAAAGGAATAACCGTTGCTTTGAAGACCAGTTACGGACCACAGAGCAATTTAGAGAATTATTTTTTCTAACTTTATATACTTGGTTTAATGCCACGACTAGCAATCATATGGAGGGGTTGCCTAACTTCATGTCTTTTCTTTCTTGTTTACACTGATTATACACTTCCTGTGTATTCTTTTTGATTAATAGAATTNTTTGTATACTTGGTTTAATGTCGCAACTAGTAATCATATAGAGGGATTGCCTAACTTCATGTCTTTTCTTTCTTGTTTAAACTAATAATACACTTCCTGTATATTCTTCTTTAATTAATAAAAAAATTTGATTACCTATAAAAAAAAGGGTACAAGTATGCAGTCGCAGGTAGAGTCCTAAACCCGTGTTTTGTTAAAGGGGCATAGAAAATCACATTTGTATATCTTGCAGTGTTATACACAATCTTTAAGCAATCAACATATTTTAAGAACTCTGATGGATTTGAAATTGGATTCTGTATCGTTCAATGAGGTCTTCTTTAAGGAATGCATTTAAGTTAAATTTAAAAGTTATGAGTACATCCGTCTTGCCATCATTATCGACGGTGTCATTGTATTCAATTGCTAGTAATAGACCCATTTTTTGCCATAAGACTTCACATCGGTATAATTCTTCTGAATTAGTTGATGGTTTGAATGCGGTCAAGGGTGTTGATTCTAGCCAACATTCTTCTTTTGATTCATTCAGTTGTAATTCTGTTACAAAACATGTTTCAACCTGGTGGTCATTAGATCACTTTTGCCCCTAGTTTGGGTAGTGGGGATGGAGAATATTTCCAGTTGGAAATATTTGATGGAGAAGTTTGTTTGTATTTTACATTGAAGAGTTCAAGTATATTCCTTGCAGTGAAATTTGTCTCCGGTAGAGAATTTTTTCTTTGAAATTTTTTGTTCATTGCAGTGTAATTCGTGTCAAGATAGAGTTTGTTAAAATTTAGGTGTGACCCGAATTCTTTGTTGAAGATAATTGAGAATCTTAATTAAAGTGCACGTTAAGATGAATTCTAATTGAAATGCTATTGTGGAATCATATTCAAGTTTATTTGATAAATTCTAGTTGAAATTCTATTTGGAAGCCCTATTAGGAGTTGAAATCTATGAGAAGAGCCTGAAATTATGGACCCAAGGGCTTTCTCGCGACATTTTCGCTAGCTGGATGCTCGAGCTAAGGGATGTATGGATTATCGAGAAAAGAGGAGCGTGGTGGTCCTCCCCGGACCGCCATATACACCCCTTTGAAAAATTGGGGATGGAGAATATTTCAAGTTGGAAATATTTGATGGAGAAGTTTGTTTGTGTTTTACATTGAAGAGTTCAAGTTTATTCCTTGTAATGAAATTTGTCTCCAGTAGAGAATTTTTTCTTTGAAATTTTTTGTTCATTGCAGTGGAATTCATGTCAAGATAGAGTTTGTTAAAATTTAGGTGTGACCCGCATTTTTTGTTGAAAATAATTGAGAATCTTAATTAAAGTGCACGTTAAGATGAATTCTAATTGAAATGCTATTGTGGAATCCTATTCAAGTTTACTTGATAAATTCTAGTTGAAGTTCTATTTGGAAGTCCTATTAGGAGTTGAAATATGTGTTGGACTTGAAGAGCCTGAAATTATGGACCGAAGGGCTTTCTCGCGGCATTTTCGCTAGCTGGACGCTCGAACTTAGGGATGTCAATGGGCTCGGCTTGTGCTCGTCACGAGCCGAGCTCGGCTCGTGAGCTCGTCCAAAATTTTTTTTTTTTTAGAACTTTTTGAGGACGAATCTACTTTGAATTTGGGTGTAGATGCTCGTTTAACCTCTGTATTCATCTCCGCCAAAAGCGGCGTCCGCATGGCGCTTGTCGCCCGCTCTCGAGCAGCAGTGTTACTCGGTCAAAGCCCATTTTCCACGTTTTGACAAGTTTTATTGCATTCTACTTCAACTACAACTCAACTATTGGGGTTTCAACGTCCTCCATTTGTTCCCTATATATAATTGGCTCTTCATTATGATTTAAATAAGTTAGAAACATTGTAAACACAATTTTTTGTATTATTTCTCCATATTATAATAAAATCCTAATTCTCTACAAATCATTTTATTGTTGTGATTAATTACTTCATATTGTGCTATAATCTCTTATTTTCTCCAACAAATATAAAGTTACACAATTTAACCTAATCTTTACTTATATGTATGAGCTCACATAGTTCCACAGTGACTCTAGACCTCTTGAGACTCACAGGTCGACATGGACCTCCCAATAGACCTTAGCATTGTGCACACCGGGCATTTGACTAGTCCAATGTTGTTTTGTTTCCTAGATACAAATGTTTAATGTGTCTTATGGATTAATTGGAGTTGTATTTGGGACGAAAGATGTGTTGTAAATATTGTAGCAGTACACTTGATTCTTATGTTTATCACTAAACGGTGACTATGTAACCTCATTTGAAAGTTTTTGTATAATAACATATGACTAGTTTCCATATGCCAATAATAACTATGCATAGGATTCACCTTGTAAATTTTTTTAATTGTCCAGATTTTATCCTATCACATAACTTATTTTCCAAACAAGTTAGTATCTACATCGAGTTAATTTCCGTCATGCATGTTGGTTTGTCTGAGTTTGAGTGCATGAACATATGCATGGGAAAAGTGGTTGTGAAGGCGCTAGGCTAGTGGATGACATGAATACAGAACAATCTTTTGTTACAATTTTTATCACATTCCCAGTTTAAGATCTTCCCACGATACAGAAATTTCACTTCAAAAGTTTTCAAATAGCCATGCCGTCATGATCCAAAATATGCCAAATGCGTGGCAGTCAAAGCAAAAGAAAGTCAATACCTTCATCAACCATTTACGCGACAAACACCCCCTTATATCAGATATAGAAGCAATACCCAAGGCATGTGTTGTCTCTATGTAGAATGCTAACCAAAAGCCTCTTAATAGAATCAGGAATAGATATATTTCCCAGAAAGGATCAAATTTGAACATACCCAATGAGCAAGGTTTCAATTTCATCAAGAATATTAACTTACAGGATTTGGCAGGTAAGACCCCGTTCTGCTGCGATATCTTGGCATATCATCCACATAGGGTTGATACCCATGAGAAGCCAAGGAGATCTACAAAAACCGAATGGAGGGGAGCAACAGGAACCAGTTGGTGCCCATAATTTGTCATAAGCTCAGCTATGGGATTCATCTGTATTATCATATGAGAAACGACCCTCCAGATAGATGGGTGGAACCATTACAGGTGAGAGATGGTGTAGTGGATTTTGGCAAAACCTTCCAAATTGCAAACTTTGCCAATGGCTAGCAAAGTCGCCATTAAGAATATCAGACTTCTGCGTACTATTTGTCTCAAATACTAGTTGTCCCTCACAAAGAACACGAAGAATTTAAATCCTCAGACTGTTCAAATCCATTGGGACTAAAGTTCTGTCCAGATTCACAGGTATCTAATCTCTCATCACCTCCAAAATGTCAAGTTGATGCATCAGAAGTACCACCTGCCTGAGATGGAATTTTTTAAACTGGTAGCATTGTTAGAAATGTGATCGGTGTTCGGTAGGATAAAATGCAATCAGCCCAGAATTATCTGTCACTCTGCCTAGAGCCAGGACTGATGAGCATTGGAGCAATGTGGATATCTTGGAGCATGAAAAGTAACAGCTGACTCAGATACCATGTTTCTATCTTGCACTTCGGTCTCCAAATTTGATAATGAACCCCATTCTTGGTCATCATCCGTAAATGGATTAGATATACATTCATGCATAATTTTTCCTTTTAATTGGTCAGAAGTTCGTCTGAGTAGAAGCTATTTTCTCTCCCCATTTTTCCTTCGTGGATTTAGACATCTTCACTGATGATCACACCCAGGAACTCTCCGATGAGGTTCTACTTCTCAAAAATTACTGTTGGCAGCAGAAAAGGACAACCTTGAACCTCCTGTCCTTTCATAAACCTCACCATTTATAGTAACCGGTAAAGGATAACTACCAATATTTTCCCTCATTGATCCATGTTTTTCCTTAGTATGATTTAGCTGAAATCACAGCATGTTCTTCTCGATGATAGACTGAACGTCACAACACGTTCTGGCTGAAATCACAACTTTTTTGCAGAAAACCAAAAAATGTTCAAATAATAGCTAAATAGAAATTTAATTTTATATAGAATATTACAGTGGTTCTCGGTCACTCATTTCTAATAATAGTTCAGGAACCAAGTCAATCAGCTAAAAGTTGAAATTTGATACCGGATAAGAAACAAATCCCGAATAATTTACCTTTCTTGTAGACAACTAAATTGCCAGTGCAAGTTCTATATGTAGCCCGAGATTTCGAGATCAATCCAACTCATCCAAATACAAATACAATAAATATAAATGGTCTGTTTTCAAGCTGTCAAAATAATATTGCCCTAGATCTACACGTTCCAACTACTTCTAAGCCTAGTCTTCTATTTCTGTTCTTTATATTACAAATTTAACTCAAGTTCGTAAATTCTTGAATAAATTTTCTAAGAGGTCACAATATAGTTATTACCTTGGATGATGAGGAGAAGACGGCCGATCTGGTGAAGACCATAGCCCAGATCTCCTATAAAATCTGTATTCCTCAAATGCCCATGCCCATGCCCGGCTCCCCTTATTCAGCTGTGATTGCTCATTTATAACAGAAAAACCTACAGGGCGAAGAGACCCAAACTCCAGCTGCTCACCACGAGAACTATAAGTGGCATCAATATCATGATCAAAACTGAAGCTGTTGAAGATGTTAGTTAGATGGAGAATTTAATTGAAGATCAACGTAAGTCGTAAATTGAAGATATTAGCGATGGCGGAACTCAATTGATGAAATATGTAAGTTTTACGAAATTTAGGGTCTAAACTGAAGCTTCTGGAAATTTTAGGGACTCATGCAGTTCGATCCTAAAACTATATTAAACATGCAATTAGATCCGTCAACTATTTGACATATCAATTCGATCCTTAACCTATTAGAAAGATCATCAAATTCGGTCCATCATATATATATTGGATTACTTAAAATTGTTCCTTTATGTATAATAAACATGCAATTCAGTCCTACAGCTATTAGAATTATGCAATCAGGTAATCCAACTACTAAATTAATCTATTACAGTCCTTCACCTATTTGATTGATACAATTGGGTATTCCAACTATTAAAATATTCAATTCGATCATTCATTTATTAGATTCATGTAATTAGGTACTCCAACTACTGGAATCATAAAATTTAATCCTTCATCAATTAAATCCTACAATTCAGTCTTTTAACTATTAGTTAGAAGCATTCCGATCCCTCAACTATTAGAATAAACCAATTCTGTCCTAAACTATTATATTCATCCAATTGAGTCCTCCAACTATCAAAAACCTGCAATTCGGTCCTTCATCTATATAAGTACTTCAATTAAGTCCTTAAACTATTTCTATCGAGTAATTTGGTCCTAGAGCTACTAGAATCATACATTTTGGTCCTTTATCTATTTGATTCGAGCCCTTCAGTCCTCCAGCTATTGTAAACAAGCAGTATGATCCTCCATCTATCGTTATCATACAATTCGGTCAGTAATCTATATATGTCACTCAATTGGGTACTCGAACTATTGTGATCATGCAATTCTGTCCTACAATCTTTGAATACTGTTGTTCGATCCTTCATTTATTAGATTGATGCAATTAGGTACTCCAAATAAGGGAATCATGAAATTTAATCATTCATCAATGAAATCCTGCAATTCAGTCCTTTACCTATTAAATACAGCATTCCGGTCCCTCAACTATTAGAATAAAGCAATTCTGTCCTTCAACTATTATATTCGTGCAATTGAGTGCTTCAACTATTACAAACATGTAATTCAGTCCTTCATCTATCTAAGTAATTCAATTCAGTCCTTGAAATATTCCTATCGAGCAATGTGGTCCTTCATCTATTACAAATATACACTTTGGTCCTTCAACTATGTGATTCGAGCATGTCAGTACTCGAACTATTGTAAACACGCAGTTTGATCCTTTATCTCTTGTATACGAGCAATTGGGTACTCCAACTATGATAAACATGAAATTCGAACCTTCATCTATATATGTCATTCAATTGGGTACTCTAACTATTGTGATCAGCAATTAGTTCCTCCACCTATTTGAATAATCCAATTGGGTACTCCATCTATTAGAATCATGGAGTTTCGTCCTTCATCTATTAGAATCATGCATTCCGTCCTATCTCTATTCGTGTACTTCAATTTGGTCATCAACCATTTGATTCGAGTAATTTGGTACAGCTGCTACTGCAATCATGCAATTCTGTCTTTCATCTATTTGATTACATCAATTTGGTCCTCCAACTAATAGATGTTTAGTACTTTATCTATTACATTCATGTGATTTGGTTCTTCAATTATTTTAGTCCAACAGTTTGGTACTCCACTACAGTACTTTATCTATTACATTCATGTGATTTGGTTCTTCAATTATTTTAGTCCAACAGTTTGGTACTCCACTACTACAATCATGCAATTCGATCCTTCATCTATTTGAATCAAGCAATTGGTTACTCCACCTATTAGGATCATGCAATTCGGTCCTTTAACTAATTCTTTCGAGCAATTTGGTACTCCAAATATTGGGATCATAAAATTCCATCCTTCATTATTTTTGAATTACTGTTTCGTCCTACATCTATATGATTAGATCAATTAGGTACTCCACCTACTTTAATCATGTAATTCGATCCTTCATTTATTTGAGCCATGCAATTTGATGCTCCAACTATTAGGATCATGCAATTCGTTCCTTTTACTATTCGAAACATCCAATTGTGTACTCCAAGTATTCATATCAAAGTTTTTTATTCTTCATCTATGAGAATCATGAAAATATGTCCTTCAACGAATTCTTTCGAGCAACATGATACTCCAAATATTGGGATCGTGCAATTCCATCCTTCCATTTGACAAATGTTTGATCCTTCATCTATTTGATTATATCAATTAGGTACTAAAACTACTACAATCATGCAATTGGGTATTCCAACTATTATGATCATGCAATTCAGTCCTCAAAGTATTTGTATCATTCAATTGGGTGCTCCAACTATTAGAATCAAGGAATTTAGTCCTTCAGATATTGCAATCATGCAATTGGGTGCTCCAACTATTAGGATCATGCACTTCTGTCCATCATCTATTTGACTACTTTAATTCGGACCTTCAACTAATTGGCTTATTCAATTCAACTATTCGAATTGTTGGATTTGATCATTCAACTATTAGATTCATGCAATCCAATTCTTCGACTATTTAATTCATACAATTGGGTACTCCAACTATTAGAATCGTGCAATTTGGTCCTCCGACTAATATTTTATAGTGTTATATCTCTAGAGCTTGTGATTAAATGCTTTAATTTCTTAAAAACTGCTTTATTTACAGCTATTTTGAGTGTGTATATTAGTTGTTTGATCATTTTAAAATATTTGCCAGATCACCTTGCCAACACTTTTACCAGAATGAAGATTGTCAACTGCATCAGCAACGAATTAATAATAACTAAAAATGATTTGGGATCGATTCGACGGCAACGTATCGCGCAGAGATTGTGTGTTGGGGTTTGCTAATCTTTGTTTGCCAATTTGAATTGATAATTTTTGTTTGAATTTCCTTTTCTTGATTTGGGATCTAACCAAAAAAATTACACAAAAGTAAAAAAGAAACAAAAAAAAAAAGTTATGAAAGTAGGAAAAAAAAAAAAAACGAAAATCATATTGATAGTCTTCTCCACCCACGCACGCCGCCTCACAAATCCACCACCCATCCGCCACCATATGGCTCGGAATGTCTATTGAAATGGAATATAGAGTGTGTTTAGTAAAGTATAAATTTTAATTTATACATTTAGATTAGTTGATCAAACGCACCTTTTTATCCCCAAAAATATTATTATCTAGATTACAATAGAAAAACAATAAATTTGGGTTTCCAAGATGTAGCTTAGCGCATACCTCTGTGTGGTCCTTGCAATTGCAAAAAGCCATTTTCATTCCTGGTGTTGTCTTCAATTTCTGATGCCTGTGGGTAATCCATTTCCACGAAAGTGATGGCAGGATTAGGGTTTCATTGAGATTGGGGAAAAGAGACGAGAATAAAATGGTAAAATGTTTTGACCATTTGTTTTTAATCGTGGCGTGTGCCAATTTGTTTAAGACGTGTATTAGATGCTGTTTGGTAAGGGCGACTTGCTGACATGGAGTATTTTTAATGTTGAAATATTAAATAATGGAACAAAATAATCATTAGTAAGCAATACGTCAGTAAGGGATGACTGTACAACAAATTTCGTATATAAAATAAGAAATCATTACAAATTGATTTTTGTGAAATACAATGGATCTTGTTGTACTTATAAAATTACACTATCCTCTAATTAACGATACGTATATTTGAAAATGATAGACAACGTGACTTGAATCCTAAATTTCGAGACTTGTTGAATTTTGATACATTCAAACATTAACTTGTCTTGGACTCAAGAATTGGATTTGAACTTCTAAATTTTGATTTGAATTTGCTTTGGTTTTGAATCTCATGGACTTGGCTGGGAATTTCTTTGATTTGTAGAACTTTGATTTTCTTGAAATTTCAGAATTAACTTGATAGATTTTCTTCTTTTCCTTCGAACTTGGAATTTCTCCTAAAAAATTTCTCTTGTATATTTTTTTTTCTTTTTTTACTTCTCATTTCTCTTGGACCTCAATCATATTTATAGAGAACTAGTCAAAGTTGAACGTGCATTGCGCGTTATTCTGAAATATTTTATAGATGCTATAAAAATAATATTTGATACAATTTGTTCGAAGGAGTTGATAAGTCTCAAACAAATTGAAAAAAATAAAGTTTAGGGTAGAAATTTAAGAGGATAAAATTATGCTCTCAAAACTCAACTTTTATGATTTCAATTTTTGTAATAATAAACATTACAAATAAGCAACATTTTTATACTACATTTAGTATATAAGAATTAATTGCTAATAAATGAATTTAAACACCCATTTAAATTTCTAAATACATAAATAAAATAAATTCAACTACAATAACTCTAGATTCATGTGAATTAGAATGCATCAAGTCAAGATTCATTGAACCTAAATTAATATAAATGTTAATTAATTAAGAATTAATAACACGAAATTCATATATGACAACGATTTTTTAGCATTTATTACATATTGAAAAACGAAAAGTAAGATATTATTAAAATAATTGAATTGTAGTACGGTTAAAATCGTCCAAAAATTGATTCTTATTTGATGTGATATTTAATATGTCATAGGTTTGGTAACCATTCACTTTTGGTTTGGTAATCGGATGGATGATTAATAGATGAATGATAACACAATTATTTATGTAGAAAAATATATATTTTTGAAGATTAATAATGAAGTTATTGTACAAAGATATCAAAGTGTCAAAACTCGCAAGGAACAAACGTATTTTATAAATTGTCACTTTTAGTATTGTCGTAATATTGTTTTATGACAATTGCTATGAATGAAAATCAATTATTCAGCTTAGTGAAGTTATTTTATTCCTTCTTATACGGTGCACAAAAGAGTAAGTACTTCAATTTCTTTTAGTACAAAATAAAGAAGAATGTTTCAAACCAATGTTTTGTAGCAAAGGTGCATGTAAACTATGAAGTAGCCACCAAGTCTTTGAATCCATGTTATACTGATTAGTGATAGAATCAAATAATATGGTTTCACATGTATTGAAAGATTAAATAATATTGTATATTTCCAATAAAAAGTTTAGTTAATTTTAAAACTCTAATTTTATATTTTCAATAAATATTATTAATATTCAATAAATTATTAAAAAATTAAAAATATATTAAAATATATTAAAAAATTAAAAAATAAGTACTCGGTACGTATCGAAGTTTGGATACGTATTGACTAAGGTACATAATGACTTTACAAGTATCGGTGCTTCTAAAAGTGAAATGTGTAACCATCACAGCCGTCAACTGTCCCATTTTATAATGACAAGCAAGATTTGGTGATTATACTTGCATGATGAAACATTGTAAATTCTTATTAACAACAGGATGTGATCGTCTAAAAGAAATTAGACGCCAGTCAAAATTTCCTCTGTCATCGTGCTGTCTCCTATATTGCGTTTGTGGCTCCACAAATGTGGTGATTGGGATGTTAACAGGGGCCACAATTGGTTTGTCTGTTTACTTACTTTCTTGTCGACCTGCCTTATGTGTTGTCTTATGACTTCATTCATTGCCTTCAGGTAATTGCTTGAATCATGGTCCCTAATGATTGTACCCTCGGAACCATATGCTGTGGGGTAACTTAGAGTCTCAAGGGGATGGGGAGAATTTAAGAAGGCTCTAAAAGCACTCTTTGTAAGGGAGCAGTTGGCAGAATCCAAGGCATATAGGGCACTGCCGGAAGGAAGTAAAGGATGAGGTGGAGATGACTTCTCGTCTGGCTGGAGGATAAAAATTTTCCCCATGGGTGAGTATAATAATCTCTGCAAAGTGATGACATTTAGGAGCATGAGTATATAAAATCTAATGTTTGAAATGCATACGGTAGGATGTGTAATGGTAGGGGAAGTGTTCATTGAGTGATTATCAAACCACTGTGTGATTAATATTCCTGAGTGTTAGAGATTTAGGAAGGACACTTACATTCTTATTTAGACAAGGGTGGGACCGAAAGGTTCTACTCAAGCGTTTGAGAACTTGGGCAACGTAGTTGGGGTAGTTGCAGGAGAATGCTCTTGGGACGATGTCTCTATGCATCATCACACAATGAACATGGTTCTCATCCAACCCCAACTCATCAAAGATTTTGTGGCCGCCACAGAAGACAAACGGCGATCCAAAAGTGACCACTGGAACAAGAGCAGACGGCTTGACTACCTTCCTTGCTAATAGCATCAAGTTGACTAGAAGAGCAAGACTGCCCCCAAGAGAATGGCCAGTAAATTGAAGTTTGGCTCGATCACCAAATCTGTTCAAATGTTGCATTATTTCTGGCATGAACTGCTCATAAATCCCTTTTGCTGCTTCATAAATTCCTCTGTGAACGAGCACGTCTGTTCCCTGATGCAAATGAAATTACTCTCTCAATGACCCTATTTCCTTCATTCCTTTGTAGTGGCATAAATACATAGAGAATGATATTTTCAAGAGTTGATAGCTGTTACCTACTTCAAATTTGGTAGGCTCGAAAAAGAGATTTGCTTGCCACGATTCCACTGAGTCTGAACCCTACAAGTCACCAACAGATATATAGTCAAGTTATAGGCTATCTTGCTGCCACAAGTTCTTTCTTGCACTCGAGTACATTTGGGTTAAGATTAATTATATATCTAACCAAGTAATTATATGCTGTTCTCTGAATACTTCTGTGCTATTTGTTGGGAGGAGTTCACAAAGTTAGTACGATATTTCAACAAATATTATGTGCTTAAAATGATAGTTAAAACAAAGATCTAAAATAACAGAAACAAGTAAACTTCAAAGTACATCAGAGAACTAAAAATCGGATACTGAAATTAAAGATAAGAACTTATCTTTTACAGCCCAAACGGCAAAATAAGTGTTCCATTGCCTCAATCACTATACAATACCCTTAGAACGTAAATCACAACCATCTGATGGGTTACAAAGAGTTTAAACACTCAGACTCAGCCCGTATTTCACACAAGAATTCAAACTCTCAGATTACAACTTTTCACTCAAGAACATAAGCCTCGACTCAAATAGAAATCACACAAGATACAAACATTTTAGAGAGAATCAGAAAATCAAACAAGAGTTTTGATTTTCATCAGAGAGATCAAGACGAAACTCAAAACGGCGCAGACTCAACGAGAGCAGAATGGAAGAGTCGAGAAACAGAATCAAATAAATCTCAAACCCTAGAATGCTATTTAAATGGGTCACTCAACAGTCGCCAATCCAACGGCGTTGGAGGCGACACGTGGTGACACCATTACCGTTGATTTTACAAGGTAAGTAAAAACACGATTTTAACCATATAAGCCAACCACGTTTTTCTTCCAGCCATTAAGTGGATCAGGTAGCTGGGCTTCAGAATTATTTCCAGCTGGGCTCATCAATTTCGGCCCAATGGGCAATGCATCATTGTGCCAATTTCCCTTCACTATTCTTTCAGAATCCCATCTAATCGTCACAATATTCTACTACATTTGCAGGAGTCCAATGTCAGTAAGAATGTAATCTTGGATGTTTTAGTTACCTGGATAACAAAAGAACGAGTGTATATGATTGAATCATCACAAACAAACCATTCACATGGTGAGGAATGAAGTGATTGTAGGTCCCTTGCGGCCTCCTGTTTTTCCTTCTCGTCGGCAGCAATCACTGCTGTCATTGTTGATGCTGCTACAGATGCTGCCATTTCAGACTTGTAAACTCGGTGAGAAGAGCTGTTCTCCTCCTCTTCTTGGTGGTCATCCTTAGTTCGGGATTGGACATAAACTGCTGCTGATGCTGCAATTTCATAAGCAGCAGATGGCCGAAGATGGCATTTTAGCTCACGATCCATTGTTTTTGCTGAAATAGAATCCACAATTGCGGGTGTTGCTACACGCTCACTAGTGGAATCCTGCTCAGGTTTGTCTTTCATAACTTCTGCTTCTGCCTTTTTCTCTAGAGAAGATGTAACCAATTCTAGGCCATAATATCTGCTTAGGTCCCTGGTCTGCAGGTTTTTGGCGCAAATGAAATATGTGAGATAATTACTCCTGCCACTTATCATGTGCAATATGTAGATGATGTTCAACTGATGATCTTGAAATGAATGTAATGGTACTCAACTTGAATAAATGAATAATGAAAAATAGCGAAGTTGAAGTTCCGATTTTCAAGGTTTTTGATTGCATGGGGGTGATTGCTTGACACTTTCGGTGTGTATACAGTGTCACTTCTACTGAAAATTAAATTTAAGTAAATAAATGTATCCCATCTTTATTAGATTAAACTTTTAGATGAGATAATTCAATATGATTTCAACATGTGCGTGAAGGGGTGTATCAACGACTAAATCTCAATAAATATTCTCTAACCACGTAAACTTTTAAACGAGGTAATCACTAGACATACCTTGATATCAGGGATTACATAGGCCATGTTACACAGGAAGGCCAATTTTGAGAAATGCTTAGTATCTGACCAGGATACTTGCCTCAACAATGAAGAAAATATTTTACTGTCAATGTTCATTTCATTTCCTTCTGCATCATCATCATCATCATCAACTTCACAGCCTCCATCTTCATCACAACCTTCATTGTTTTCCCCAACAACATTAACATCTTCCCTTTGTTGTTTCCCTTTCCAATTATCCCGGATTTCCATTAGTCTTTCAATCCAATTTGCTCGTTTCTTGACCTCCTCCACGTCTATCTCATCTTCTTGTTCACTCCCGACCAATATGTCCTCGATATTAATCTCTTTACTCAACTCTAGATCAGATAAAAACGACTTTAGTGTATCGGGGATCATTGTACTTGATAATTGGATATTGAAGAAGCCAGCTGAACTACTACTGCTTTTTAACTTTGGCTCAACCTTTGATGCCTGAATACGACTGACACGACAAAATAGATCGTTGTCGGAATAAGTTCTTCGTATTCCAGCCCTTCTGGTTGAACCTCTGCTTGACCATGATTTACGAAGCCTGCCTTCGTATTTCAGTAAGTTTTCAGCACTGAATGAAGAAGAGCTAGTTATGGATGGCAAACTGCATGCCATCTCTGCAACTTTTTCACACAGTTACAATTTTCTCTCTATTTGCATGTGTCTGTAGAGTGAGAAAGAACTGTTAAGTTTTTAGGATGACTTCTTGAAACCAAACCTCATAGAGAAAGACATTTATAAAGACATCCCAATATTTTGTAAACCTTGTTTTCAGCGAGAACCTTAACAAGATTCTATTTTGTAACCGTTAAGAGATATTCAAATTGTTGAACTCACTAAAAAATAGTCCCCGTGGCAATTTGGCAAGTATATTCTCTGGCATTGATGAGGGTATAATTGTAAATGCACAAATGCATGAAAATAAATTAGAAGTCTTGAATCAAGAAGCTTTGTAGGTGTCATCATATGTTGTCTTCTTTAACATAGTTATTCTAACCGTCAACGATAAAGTTCATGGCATAGAAGCCTCTACATTTGGAATTTTATTTGATATTTTCATTGTATTACTATATAAATACAAAATATAGTGTATTAGAAAGTATTGATGAAGTCTCTCCTAGGGTCACGTGACCCCCTCAATTTATAAGATTTTTTTTTTAAAATCATCTTTGATATCGATTAAAATTTTAATTTTAATTTAAATCAAAATTAACAATTAATTTTAATAACATATTTCATGGAATTCATAGTTGTTTTAATTTTTATTAAAATTTACTAAAAAAATTAATTTTAATCTCCAACAAACAGGACAAAATTACAATAAATTTGATTTTTTTCTTTTCTATTGCTTTCCTTTACTCTTTTCCCCACGCCTTTTAACAATATCTTGATCCTTCTAATTTTTTAAAATTTGTATATAATTTCTCTACAAATTTTCACATTTATTACAAATCTTCACTTTTCAATCAAATTTTCAAGTAATTAGAACTTAAATTTGCATTTTCTCCTATCGAACTATGTATATAGAATGTGTCTGAACTCATTATATCATATTTGACTTATATTTAACGAATTGTGTATTTGATTGATTATTAGTATTGAATATTAGTTATATGTTTTTCTTTTCGATTACTTGAATTGATTGTTTGTATCAAATATATTATAAGATTTTTAAACGTAAATATGCATTTTCTTGTGATAAACAAAACAATAATAAAATGATTCTTTGAAATCAAATGAATAAAAATGATAAGCAAAATATTAACGAAAATATGATTTTTAAATGTAAATATGCAATGTCTTGAATCAAGTATGAATCATTTGAAAATCAAGAACAAAGTATTCAATTTGTACGAGATTTGATTGTGTCCCCCTAACCTAAAATATCTTCGTCCACCCGTGCTCTATAGGTTGATACCTGTTTCTATACCTTGGGACTTTATGCTAACAATTATGTCATTCTTGCCTTTGATATTCCATAGAAGCAAATTTTGGTCGATGTTGTATTTACTCAATATATACAATTGATTAATGAAAAAACTTCATATGGTTCGGTTCGATGTACTTTATCTTCAGCTAGCGGTTTGACATCCAGTGTGGCTCTTCCAAAAATGAACTATTTAGTTGAGAAAGGCCTGAGATATTTGTCTAAGCAAGTTCCCTTGAGAATTAGCTGATCCCACATTAGTCTAAATAAAAAGGGTTAGCCTAAATTTGTAATTTAGTCAAAGGGAGAACGTGCAACAGATAGATTCAACACACTGTTATAGTAGTTTTTCAAATCCAAATTATTTGAAATATATTTTTTTAAAACCCTTAGTCGCACTAAATGGTGAAAGAAAACACTGAATGCCGTGTAAAGGTGTTGTGAATTCCATAATGAATCATGTTACATATACAATATTGGTTGACAGCATTGGTTAACAACATCCTATTTGACATCATCATGTCCATCCATTTTTAAAAAAAATATTTTCTACATCACATGCTAAGATTTTAACAACACGTGATTGTCAACAAATATTGTACACTTAGCTTTATTCTTCTATAATTAAGATGGTTTAGCAAATTGTTGGGTTTAGCTTGAATTGGAACTGTGTAGACATAATGTTAATAAAATTTACTGTCTATGATATTAATTGTTCAGACCTAGGTGTATTCTAATTTTGTAGTGAAAATTAGAAGTTGCACAACTTTTCAGGAACATAAATATGGGTTTCTGACCTTTCCTTTGTTTTTGATGATATAAATTTTGTTCTTAGCATTTTCATACATTAAAAACGTTATTCTTAACGTTGTAAACTAAGATATTCTTGCTTCTTGTCTCTGTCCCTACCGCACATAGGACGTATGTTATATTAGGGCAAAAATAAAAAATATATCAAATTATGCCCCCCCCCCCCCCCCCCCCCC
>CAIGRB010134993.1:26361-75231 GCA_903798255.1 Fraxinus quadrangulata
ACTATTCAAGAATCAAAACTATGTTTTTTAAATTTTAAGGCCACCAAACAGGACTATAATTCTTTGTCCTTAAACAAGTTTAGCAACTAAAAAAAGTTTTCACAGGCCGAGATATATAATTCCTGTTCATGGATTAACAAAAATGTGTAAAAATGTTATTTGCCTCTGCCATTTTATGAGTCTATTCGTTTTTTTACTATGAGAATATAACCCAATTTTTTGCTAGTACGTGGTTTTTTATTAAAATTTGTAAGATCTCAGAAAAACAATGTTCTCTTCATTGATAATTAATTCTTTGTGGCGAAACATACACCGAGTGCCAGTTGGTGTAATTTATCAGCCTGATCCATGTCAAGTTTGAATTAATTTCTAGTAGAAATTTATTTTTCCTTAAATTTTTATTTTAAAATTTTAATTGGTTTGGTTTGATTTCAAATTGCACTTAAAAGTATAATAATCTAAATCATATCATTTTATAGAAGTTTAGTTTGGTTTAGTTCAAAACTATTTCGTTGACGAATCCACGAAGCGCTAAATTGACGGTTTTGAGACGATAGTTTCGACTCAATTTTTCGGAATGGCAATTTTTGCTTATATTCCTACTCACTTGATCCTTTTTTGGGCAATACGAGGCAATCGGTCGGTTTGCATTGTTTGTCTAGTATTTTATGTCTTGCTATGTAGAAATGGACTACATTGAAAAAGTGTCATCAATTTTTTCGGTCTATTGCTGCCTAATCTAGTGTAAGAAACACGTCAACACGTGTAATTTTTTTTTGTTGCATCTACAATGATTAATCGTCAAGTGTTTGAAACAAATTAAAAAGTAAAAAAATTAACAAGTGACTTCTATCAAGAACTTACTACATAGAATAAAACATTAAACATTTCTTGTAATTCTCAAAACATTTACCAATTTCCTTGGAGCAAAACCCACTTCAATTTGTTAACCTTTATGATCGGAAATTTCTATGGAATAATCCTATATTAATGTTCTTTGGCTAAAAAGAGAAAATGAACAAGAAAAATATACCTTGTAGGCTTTTCCACTTGGATAATTGTGACATCGAATAATGAATATTATTGAAGAAAAAAATATGCGATATCTTTATTTCCACTAAGTACTATATAATAATCATTTACAATTTATGCTCTTCTACATTACAAACAGCCTAGAGCTGGAAATTATTTAGTACTTCAAAATATTAAGGGAAAATGTTAAAATCTCGTTAAATTATTGTTCAATCTTGTACAATAATACGCTATGCTTACTAAAATTTTATATTATTTTTAATATTTCGTCTAGAAGTGCGTACCAAACATTTTGATCTTCACATAGCCTTGGAAAATGTATTCTCCATGGACTTTGGGCCAAAGATTAATTTGAGTTTGACCCTTGGTGAAATCCAACTCCTTTTATTACAGTGATCGAATAATAAGCTCATCCAAATTCTGAAGTCTGTTTCCACGCGTGTTGCTCAACGCTGAAATTGGCATTACCTTAGATTATTTTTTTGTTTTTTGTTTCAAGTTTAATGTCGTGAAAGATAATGCTTAGAAAACCCCATATATGTTAAAAGTTGTGCAAAAAATTCCCTATCTATTGAAAATAGGAGAAAACCTTCTTATTTGAAACATTTAATGCAGAATACAACATTTTAGATATGGAAAACCTTCTATCGTTTAATTCTGTTAGTTTAACCATTAAAAATAAATTGTCAAAATTCAAAAAGATTAATTGTAATTGTTGTCCCAAACTTTTTTTTTTTTGCAAATTATACTCGATTCTTTTTTTATTCAAGGACTCCGTTTCTTTAAGCGATTTGCATTTGCATTCACATTCTAGATCAGCCTTCAACTGAACAATTTGTCCTCGAGCAATCTCGATTGCAGAAATAGGTGGATGGAGATGATGTATTTGCTTGTGAGAAATTTTCTTGTCGATGAGAAATATATAAGGGGTTCTCATATAGTTTCCAAGTGGCAAATGGAGGTGGTGATGGGGGCAATGGAAACTGTCTGATTTTGGGAATTTTCTTGGCTTCTGATTCTGGGGTGGGGAAGAAGATGAAGTGTGGCGGGATGGTGTGGGGTTCGGGGGAGGGGAGGAAAATAAGGTTTTTAAAGGTTTGGGAGTGTGAATGGCGGCATATATAAAAAATTTAGGTATAATTTGTAAAAAATTAAAAATATTGGGGCTGCAATTGCGATTATTCCTTTTTAATTTTGACAAATTTTAAGGTGTGTTTGATTGGCAGCATGAAACTTTCATGAGAAGAAAATATTTTTTAGGTAATTGAATTTTCTGGAACTTATTTATATGAAATTTGTCAATTAAATGTGTTTGATTGACTTGATTTTTAACTTAGAAAATATTTTACTTTTCCATCTTTTGGTGTTTGATAACCATTATTTTTTTGTGGAAATAGTCATTTTTTTTCAACTTTTGTTGTTTGATAGCCATAATATTCCATGAAAATTGACATTTTTTTCCATGAAAATTATTCAATCAATTTTTATTTGAATAAATAAATATATTTTTTAAGTATACCTGAAAATTGTTATTTGAATGAATATAGAAGTATCACTTGGGATTTTGGCAATGATAAGAATTAAAATCGGAATAATAGTTAATATTGAAGACAATTTCTTTACTCAGAATCCAACCAAATTAATTGATTATGTAATTTCAATCGTAATTCTCAAGAATCCAAATAGCATCGAATGAATTGAATGTTCCCAGTTGCTAAAACATGTTTAAAGAAAAAAAAAAAAAAAGGAACTTATAAGCTCATGAACGCTTCAGTGCTTCTCAGATTTACCTTTTTCCATCGTTCTACAAGACAAGGCATTCCTACACATCAGTGATGGTAGTGGTGGCTCAGGGGATTTTATTAATTTATATTTCCCTGCCATAATTTCCATGGCTATAAGAAATGCTACAACCTAAAAGACATCAGCGAAACAGGTCTTACAAATGCCTTAGCAAACTTCACAGGTACATGTCCCAGCTCACCAAGACCAACAGTGGAGAAGAAAATAGGCGACGGAAAAGATAAGCATGAAGAAAATGCCGTTAGTTTGGTATAGTGGAAGGGGGAGGGCGTCGGAGGCTTTGGGAGGGCAATGATCGACTGACTTTCCAACGGAGGAAGGCCGAAGAGCAATATGCTTATGCTTTTGATTGTAGTGAGAATGAGAAGGTAAGGGAGGCCTTCGACGAATGTCCATATTCTTCCGATTGTAGGATTGAGGGAGGCCTTCTGCGAATGTCCATATTCTTCCGATTGAAGGTTTGAGAGAGAAAAGTGGAATGAACTTCTTCTTCTTTTTTGGGTGCGTTTATGAGGGAGAAAGGGAGGTGGGTGGATGAGAGAAGGCAACGTGAGGGAGTAGGAGAGAAGAATAGAAAGTGAATTCACTGGAAAATAAAATTTTATTTTTTCTAGAGAACATTTTTCTTGATTTTTGAGAAAAATGTGATGTCAAAAATAAGAAAACTTTTTTTTATGAAAAAAAAAATGTCCATCAAACAAAACAAAATTAAGAATTTTGGTAAAAAAAATACACATTTTTCGTATAAAAGTTTGGCAATCGAACCCACGCTTACCATGTTTACCGGTTAAACTAACAGAATTAGATGACAGAGGATTTTCCACACTTAAAAGGTTGTATTCCACACTAAATGTTTCAAACATGGGAATTTTCTACTATTTTCAATAAATAAGGAATTTTCCGCCCAACGTCTAATAGGTAGAGGAATTTTATGCTATTAAACCTAAAAAATAATTAAATTATTACCATAAAATTTGTTTGTTATACCACAATTTTAAATATGCTAAATATATTTACACTATATTTTCTAACAAGTGCATCACATTTTAATTACATAAAATATTTATAATATTTACTTATTTCACACTTATATCCTAAAATTTTTATCATCACATTAACAAAACATCTTGTTCCTGATGAAAATTTATGTCGAAAAATTCCGTTAAGATGGAGTAAAAAACTTATTTGTCATATTTTTGAATAAGCAATTCAAATATATAATCGTAAGTAAATATTTGCCCCTCATTTTAATGTAAGGTAGTCGATTTTTTGCACGAAAATCATCATAAAGGGCAAAATTTACTGATTAATGAAAATTTAAGGATAAAAATGTTATAAAATATGAGATATAAATATAATAATGTATAAAGGTCAACGACCTTTAAATATCTTCTTAAGAACCTGTTTGATCTCCATTTTTTGACAAAAATACATTTTGGGATAGTGATTTGATATTGAATATATGATTGAAAAATAAGAAAAAATTTTGAGTTTACGTGTAATATTATTTTATTGAATTATATGTAAATAATCTATATAAAATTACATCGATAAGCACACTTTTAAATATATTTTTTGAACTTTAAGAAAAATTCTATTTCCACATCAACCATTTACTTGTCTTCCCACTCTCCCACCCCCATGGTGGACAGTGCAATTATTTTTTCCCCTCATTGATAGCCTTCTGTTTTTCCTCACGATACTTTTTTTTTTTTTTGCCACAATTATGGTATATTGTTCACTCTATATATTATCTTGTGATGTATATGAGATGTGACGATGATAAGTAATTATAATAATTTAATTAACGGATGTGAAATGGGAAAATTTTATTTGGGCAGAACTGGACTAGGTTGGGGAAGGGAAGGAAAAAAAAATTGATAATATAATTTCTTGACACGATTCGTCAAATTGCTCATAGAAAAATAACAAAACAATGGTCGGTCTTCAAAAAGCAAACTAAAATGGTTTTAAGGTAACTGATATTAACGTTATCCAAACAAAAATACTCAATTACAAAACATCCGTTGATTTTTCTTTATGTCAAAAAAGGAATCCGTTTGACTTCTCTTTTGTCCCACCAACATAAGAGAATAGCATTTCTCGCTTTATCTTTTAACATAGCATCACTTAGGAAGAACATTTTATTAGTTGAAGATAGTGACAATACTTTTACATTGCTTATGCTAATTGGCCAATTGTTTTCCTCAATCAACCAATGACAAAGTGCCTCCTGGTTGTTATTAATGTTAAAATTGATTATTACTCCTACAATGCCTACCCACTAGATCTACCAATCAAGTTGTAACATATCTTCTTTCATGTTACGGATACGCGTGTATGTCGATAAATTTATTTTTGACTTATTGGTCCTAATATCATAAGCCATCAAACAATCGTTTCAAAGTACTCGACCAACCTATCATGTCAATCAAATAGATTTATAGTTAAATATGATAGTACCAAATCGCAATTAAAAAGTATAATCGTGTAAGTATATATATTTAGAGAAAAATGATATGACAAATTCTAAAAAACTTATATAGAGTAGAGTAAAAGAGCGAAAATATTTTAAATTTCTTACTCATGCATGTTAAGGAACTATTTCTCGACGACAACGTGAGAACTCGAAATGAAATTGGATGCTCACTTATTTTTCAACTATTTATATGTACAACAAGCAAGATTGTGGTGAACTAGTAGAGGACTCGGGTGCTATAAGAATCATCTCTCATCTCTGTCAAATAAGCAAGAAGTCAAGAAATAAATTTGAGAATATTAAGTCCAAATTATAATTGACAATTTCTAAATTTGTAATTGACAATTAGTCAAAATCATATCCTAATTGAATTGTGTTAGGAATTTATCAAGTTGTAATTAAAGTCAAAATAGTTAAAGATTAGTAGTATATGTCTCGAAGGAGTCCAAAATGTCAAATATATCCAATTAAATTACATATGATCAATGGAATGTAATTAAAAGTTTAAAGAGTATTAAAAGAGTTGCACAAATTATGCTCCAAATTCTCAGTCGTAATTTGTAATGCATTTTTCACATAGAAAAAAATGGAATATCGACGAGACTATTCTAGAAGAATGTAGCCCTTTGAGTTAAGTTTTCAATACATTTTGTGTCACCTCAATCGGATATCGAAAGAGAAAGTTATGATGAAAATACTAACGACTGCTCAACTGTCGCTCCCATGTTACTGGTCTAGCGCTCGAACGACGTAGTTATTCGAGAAACTGTAATATTCAATTTTCAAGCTGATTTTGAGTTCCTTTTTCATCTCAAACACTACATATCATATATATACACTATATGAGACGTCTAAAAGTGTGATTGATCAATATTTTGATTATAGATATTATTCTTTGAAAATCCAAATATACTTTCATTGATTCCTTGATTCAACCACAATATTATTTATTCATTATTCAACATATATATTGATCCAATTAGTAGAGTCTTGTTGTAAGTCAAGAGTTTGTTCTTTGAAAATCAAAAATATATTTCAATATCTCTTGCATCAGCCAAAAAGATCAAAACACACAAATATCGTTTGATCAAACACCAACCCGAAGAACGAGGAGTTCTTTATTTAATCTATCAGAGATAAATCGATTCTAGGAATCAGGAGCTGTTGCAAAAGCACAAATTCAAGAAAACTAAAGTGAGGTACTCGAGTCGGGATCTGGCGTCAAGAGCACGTAATCCAGAAGGGCTAAGGTATAAACTAAGAGTTTGTGTTTGTTTTGAAGGAGCAGGCCTCTAGTAGGATTAAGGGAGATAGCAGGAATTGAGGTCAGAAGATCTACGACGTAGACAGATCTGGACCGTATTGTAAGTTTGCTTCGATTTATAGTGAATTATTGACTGACAAAGTGCCCGAAATTTTTACCCAATTGTAGTTTCTCCGCGTCATTTTTGGTTTTTTTTTAAATCGTGTAAGTATATATATTTAGGGAAAAATGATATGACAAATTCTAAAAAACTTATATAGAGTAAAGTAAAAGAGCGAAAATATTGTAAATTTCTTACTCATGCATGTTAAGGAACTATTTCTCGATAACGTGAGAACTCGAGATGAAATTGGATGCTCGCTTATTTTTCAACTATTTATATGTACAACAAGCAAGATTGTGGTGAACTAGTAGAGGACTCGGGTGCTATAAGAATCACCTCTCATCTCTGTCAAATAAGCAAGAAGTCAAGAAATAAATTTGAGAATATTAAGTCCAAATTATAATTAACAATTTCTAAATTTGTAATTAACAATTCCTTAGTCAAAATCATATCCTAATTGAATTGTATTAGGAATTTATCAAGTTGTAATTAAAGTCAAAATAGTTAAAAATTAGTAGTATAGGTCTCGAAGGAGTCCAAAATGTCAAATATATCCAATTAAATTACATATGATTAATGGAATGTAATTAAAAGTTTAAAGAGTATTAAAAGAGTTGCACAAATTATGCTCCAAATTCTCAGTCGTAATTTGTAATGCATTTTTCACATAGAAAAAATTGGAATATCGACGAGACTATTTTAGAAGAATTGTAGCCCTTTGAGTTAAGTTTACAACACATTTTATATCACCTCAATCGGATATCGAAAGAGAAAGTTATGATGAAAATACTGACGACTACTCAACTGTCGCTCCCATGTTACTGGTCTAGCGCTCAAACGACGTAGTTATTCGAGAAACGGTAATATTCAATTTTCAAACTGATTTTGAGTTACTTTTTCATCTCAAACACTACATATCATATATATACACTATATGAGACGTCTAAAAGTGTGATTGATCAATATTTTGATTATAGATATTATTCTTTGAAAATCCAAATATCCTTTCATTGATTCCTTGATTCAACCACAATATTATTTATTCATTATTCAACATATATATTGATCCAATTAGTAGAGTCTTGTTGTAAGTCAAGAGTTTGTTATTTGAAAATCAAAAATATATTTCAATATCTCTTGCATCAGCCAAAAAGATCAAAACACACAAATATTGTTTGATCAAACACTAACCTGAAGAACGAGGAGTTATTTATTTAATCTATCGGAGATAAATCAATTCTAGGAATTAGGAGCTGTTGTAGAAGCACAAATTCAGAAAGACTAAAGTGAGCACTGGAGTCGGGATCTGGCGTCAAGAACACGTAATCCAGAAGGGCTAAGGTATAAACTAAGAGTTTGTGTTTGTTTTGAAGGAGCGCGCTTCTAGTAGGATTAAGAGAGATAGTAGGAATTGAGGTCAGAAGATCTACTACGTAGACAGGTCTGGACCGTATTGTAAGTTTGCTTCGATTTATAGTGAATTATTGACTGACAAAGTGTCCGAAATTTTTACCTAATTGTAGTTTCTCCGCGTCATTTTTGGTTTTTTTTTCTGCTTTAATTATTGATTGTGGTATTCGAATTTTGGATAAATTGACTTGTTTGATCTAATCATCTAGAAACGACTAAAGTGATTTATTGCTTTTAATTGTATGATTGAGTCTAAATAATCAACTAATTTAAAACTTTCAAAGAAATTAGACATCAATAGAAGTACACTTCTTGAATAGTTTCGTATTGCTGCTCAAGTCCCATTGTCAATGTATCTCTCAAGTAAAATTAACTAAATAAGTTTCCGAGTCAATGACATAAATATAACCATTTTACACTAATTACCATTTTTTCCCTAAAAAATAAGGGTACAAACATGTTCCTATTTATAAGTACTAGTCAAAATTGAACGTGCATTGCACGTTAAGTGCTATAAAAGTAACATTTGATATCAATTTATTGGGAGTATTTAATGAGTTTCAAACGAATTAAAGAAAATAAAATTTAGAATATGAATTGAACAGAATAAAATTATACTCTCAAAACCCAACTTCTATAATTCAAATTTTTTTATGATGATGAAATATTACAAATGCACAATATTTTTATACTACATTTGGTACATAAGATTAATTGTTAATACATGAATCTAAACACCCATTAAAACTTCTAGATACATAATTAGAGATAAATTCATCTATAATAAATTTATATTCAAGTAAATCAAGATTCATTGAATTTAAATTAATGTGAATGTTAGTTAATTAAAAATTAATAATATGAATTATAGTAGGGTTAAAATTATTCAAAAATTATTCTCCATTAATTTGTTATTTAATATATTAGAGATATGAGTTCTCACACGTTTAAAAACGATTCATGAATTCTTTGTATATGCAATATATTTTCAAATTGCGAAAAAATATGGGTTAATCCATTCGTACATAATGGATTACCCTCTCTCACATAATGCTCGGGATCCGCGTGTATTTAAAAATTTCGACAATATGGTCTTCATTCTCATTGTGAGTAGTATATAAAAAATTTGGTACATATAGCATGATCCAAAAAATATAGGGCCAAGTGTCTTGTCTTGTCCAAGTAGGAATAGTAGGGATTGCAATAAATCCTACCACCAAGGGGCAATAACTAAAAAGTAGTGGTCAAGAATATGGACCCTATTTATGGATGTAAATTTGGCACCAATCACATTTTATTTCCTCCAAAGGAGGATAAAAGAACATGTTGAATGGCAGGTGTATGCACACATGCAAATGTGCAAGCATATTTTTTTATCGAAGTAATGTTGTTTAATCTCATTAGAGTTACAATCTCAATTTAGGTGACATTAATGTGACAATAAATAATAAATTAAATTAAATAAGCCATTTAATATCACATTTCATTTAATCTATCATCTAGTGCTATCTAAACGAGGATTGTAACTCGATGTGACTACATATCATTGCTCTTTTTACCATTACCTAAAGTGTTAAGCGTCTTCTTTCGATAGGTTAAAATTTGTTAAAATTGTAAAGTTTGTCTTATAAAGTAGGCCAAGTGTCCTTCTAAAGTAGGGATTGCAATAATTATACAACCAAAGAAGGGGCCAAAAGCTAAAATGCACACTGAAGAATATGAACCCTATTTTCTAGAAGTGAATACACCAACTTGCCAAAGCCAAAACTTTAGAACACACAATAGGACAGGAAAAAAAGTACCCTGAGATGTTATAGTTGTCTCATTCACTTTTCTTATTCTTATCCTCAAACCACTTTTTGTATTGATCCACCAATGAATTGTTTATCCTGCTTGGCTACTCTCCCTTAATATTTTTTCTTTTATATTCTTTTGATTTTAGTATTTGTTTTAAAGTTAATTTATACAGTTTATTGAGGAAAATCATTTTGAAGGGTTGAAATGAAAAATGATATTATCTTAAAATTTGTGAAGAGGTCTTTTTCTTAATAAAACTCATAATTTTAGGAATACTTCAATTAAAACTGCTTAATTGACATTAGTTGGAATAACTTGAATCCATGTACACGTACGTTTTATTATTCCTCTTTGACTCATTCGCTCTTATCCATGTACATCATTATTTTTTAGTCTATCTTCTTGTATATTTATATATACAAATTATATAATGAGTATCGATATTCATCTTATGTTAATAATCAACGATAATTAATATGTCGAATCATCGTTGTTTACCGTAATGTGCACGATATTCAATAGATCATCTCATATATATAGTTAGTATGTTTGTGTGGCATACTTTTAAAATTTTGGTATTGTAAATATTAAGGATTATTTTTGTTTTATATAATATCTTACCTAATGTGTGACATGATTGACAAATGACGGCTCCCTATTGGAGGGCGCCTGTGGGTCCAGGCACTCCTTCCAATAGGCAACAGCCATTTGTCAATTATAACACATATTAGATAAAAGGGTTATGTACTTGTAGCATAATCTAAATATTAAACACAATTGAATATTTAACTGTCTTTTATCGAGTTATACCAAAGAGCACCTTCTATGGTTAAAACAAATTGAAAAAGATATATTAAAAGAGGTACATTTCATTTTTATATTTAAATTGTGTTGAATATTGTACTAATCTTTAATAAAATAGAAGATTTATTCCAATAAGGTATGATAAAGTTTAATGCTAGACTTAAAATCAACCATGAAAAGCAAGAATTATGTTATTTGTATATTTTTTGGTGACAGTTTTGTTGATATTGTGAGTGTTGTCAAAATTCATATTATTGATTATTTTAAGTGTTATAAAAATAAAGGGCAAAAATGTTGATCATCTTACACAATTTCAATCAGACTGTCAACCAGACGATACTTGTAGCAAAACTAAGAAAGAAAACTAGTATCTAGTTTAATCAATTTAATAAAAAATTCAAGAATTTAAAAATGAAGTTGACCTATAATAAATCGAACAATATAATTATAATCTATAATTCAAGCACCACAACCAATCAAATACACTATCAAGATAGTGCGATATTTATTTTTATCTTTATTTTTTCACTAGTGGGAATCAAATGATTTCACCGCATTCTGAAAGGAGGTTTGAACTTAGGCCATCAACCTAGTAAGACTTCGTTCTTACTATTTAAGCTAACATTACTTCAATTTGACAAACTAATCCTTATTGATGAATCCTTGCCTCACCAAAATATACAAGAATATTATTTCTATTGATCTCAATATTTATAGAAAATTCAATCAACATATTTGAACTCATCGTCATGTTTTGAAAATCAATGAGATTGGTTATTAGTTTTTCCTAGTGAAAAAAAATAGGAGACAAGATCGATTTGACCATATTTTTAAAAATTAAGGACAAAATTTGATTGACTGATTTAATTTCTTTCCACTAAATACTTAAATAAATGCGAGTTTTAGAATTAATAACTTTTTATTAGTAAAGTAATACGTAAGATAAACAAAGTAACAATTTATTATTATTATTTTAAAGTAAGGAAAAGGAAAGATGTTTAAATATACTCAAAAATGAAAAACAAAATTGCTAAATTGACCTCTTTATAGACTTGGCCAATCATGGTCTTAAATCAAGATTATAATAGTGATTTGATGAAGAACGTGTTGTTAAAAAATTAAAAAAAATTAAATTTATGTATAATATTATTTTATTGAATGATGTATAATTGATAATAAAAGTGAGAAAATTATTTTAAAAATAATAGAAGCCAAACCATAGCTAGACGAAGGAGCAATAATCAAGGAGATAACTTTGTTACAACAATGGCCCGAGATTACGGGGGTTAGTTCATAAATCTTATTGGTCCGTGCACACAGTACTATTAAACACACACACACAAACACGCACACTTCTTGATAAACTTGCAAGGGAAGGTCAATTCGATACAACGCTTTCTCTCTCAAGATTCTGTCCTCTCTCTGCATAAGCGAGAAATAATCTGGGGTTTTCTTTTCAACTTCTGGGATTTTTCAAAGTACAGGTTTTTGATGGTTTTTTGAAGAAAAATGGAGGCACAGTACATAAGTAGACACCACAAGCACCAGCCTAAAGGGAACCAGTGTTCTTCATCTGTTGTCAAGCACATCAAAGCCCCTGTTGATATTGTAATCTTACCTCACTTTGTATATATACGTGTGTTAATTATGGATTTCGTATGGGTTTTATGATCTTTTTGTGAGTTTGGGTTTTCTTGTTTCTTCTTGACTTTTGTACTTTCCTCGATGATGATGAAAATGTGAAGAAAGAAATTAAGGATGTGATCCTTTTCAGTTCTTTCATTTTTTCTTCGAAAAATGAGGATTTTCTATTTCTTGGGATTGATTTGGTAATCTTGTTGCTGATGTCAAAATCAATTTTGATCTGCAATCTCTAGCTTGAATTTGAGTTTTAAAGGTTAAAGTTTAGTGAATTGCTTCATCTTTATTGCTTCTCTTGAGTTTATGTGTGAAGGAACAGAAAGTTTTGAAAATATCATTGTCTGGTGATATATGTATTTTCAGGTTCTGCTTTCTTTATTTTTCTATATTGATAAAATTGCTTAAAAATCAAAGGTCTGGTTACTAAGTTTTGAGGAAGAGATTAACAACTTATTTTGCTGATGTTCTCTTTGATAAATTTTATATACGAAACTCTTGTAAATTTAGTTAAGGAAAAATGAGGACCTGAATCTTTTATGAACTTCAAAAATTTAAACTTGGTATTGCTTCTTCCATCTTTTGTGGTTTACTTTTACAGTGTAATATGTGTGTTGGAAGGTGAGGATCCTAATCATCTCTATTGCAGATTTTTTTCTATCATAGGGGCATATTGTGCAATTATACGTGTTGGGTCGTCCTAATAGTCCTACTAGTAACCAGATAAAGGATGTATTAGGGGACATTTTTTGATTGCTATAGAGGCATAAAGAAAAACTTGTATTTTTCTTCTATGAAAAACTGCAGCCGACGTAGTTCTTACATTTAGTGTGAACTGCCAAATCTATGTGTGATTTTCTTTTTTTAATTGTTTTTCTGAATACTATATCTATTGGAAGTAGGACTTGAGGTTTAATCTATGACAATCCAAGGCCTGACGTGTTAACTCTTCCAGGTTTGGCGGTTGGTTAGGGGATTTGATCAACCACAGAAGTACAAACCCTTTATTAGCAGGTGCTCCACTCAGGGTGATCTAAAGATTGGAAGTGTCCGAGAAGTGAACGTAAAATCAGGACTTCCTGCCACGACCAGCACTGAGAGGTTGGAACTGCTCGATGACAAGGAGCACATTCTCGGGATCAAAATTGTTGGTGGTGATCACAGGCTAAAGGTAGGGATTTTTAGCCATTTACATTTTCTTTATCTTGCCATTTCCATGACTGATGACTCAACTAGAGCTTAAATAATTATGGATTTTTTTATAGGAACACTTCAGGTGGCTAAACATGTTTGAATATCTTACCTTTAAGTAAAAAATAGTTTCTTTTCCAAACGTACATTACCTTATTGTAAAAAAAAAGGTAATATTTCAATTTATATGAGAAGAAATTTTTTTAGCTCGTCTTTCCTTGCAGATAACTTCTATCACTTAAACCATGCATTTATTCTGTTGAATTTGCAGAATTACTCATCAATCATTACTGTTCATCCTGAGATAATTGATGGGAAACATGGAACCTTAGTTATTGAATCCTTTGTGGTGGATGTGCCTGAAGGAAACACTAAAGAAGAGACATGCTACTTTGTGAATGCTCTGATCAACTGCAACCTCAAGTCTTTGGCCGATGTTTCACAGCGAATGGCAATGCAGGATTCAATTAAACCCATCAACCGATTCTGAACATGCACCAACGGTTGGATTAATAGTCTTTTGGATTAAGCAAACCTTCTATTCTAGCCTCATACTCCCTTGAAGTTAAATGGTCTGTTTTCATTGTGTATTATATATTAGTTTCTCGATATATGGAGAGAGAGAGATTGTGTATTAATATCCATAACTAGTTCCATGTTAAAGAAAGTGCTGGATTTGTCTGCTTGGTTTTAAGTGTGTAGGCACCGAATCTTGTTTACGAGAATTGTTAGTAAGTGCTATAGACGTCTTGTATATTTTCCCTTGGTGTTGATGCTTATATATATTACCATGTGAAATACATTACATATCCCGTTTGCCTACAAGTTGCTTTTAACCTGGCTGTAAGTTCTGTTTTTTGTAGTTGTTTATTCCTGCTAAGCAAAAAGGGGAGTATAAAGTTCACATTATGATACAACTTGACAGTGCTGATAGGGAAACAGGAGGCGAATAGTGTTAACAGAGCAGAAAAGCTTGAATAGTTCCGTCTTCCTACAAAAATGTTGAATTTCTACTTTTGAAGATTCATACAAAAATGTTAAATCAACTGAGTCTTCATTGTTATGATGAATGCATTACCCCGTAGAGGTCTTTTGTGGTAGTCTATAGCATCTGGATTCTTGTCGAGTTTTGAATTTTCGGCCATATGTCTGATCTGATCACAACAAGCGCGAGACAAGATTTCGGGTTTTGTTCAGAAAAAGACGTCCAAATGCTGAAGTTACAAACGAAGAGATAGCGAGTTCTTGTGGCAATCAAGACTGTCATAGCGAAACTATTTCTGCTGGCTATCCCCCAAGGGTTTCCCGACATTCACCGTTTTCACACCCCCTACCATCCATCATATTTTTCGAGATGATCTTCATCATCCTCTATATTTGAAACTTGATACAGGTTCAACAGCAAGAAATTATGTAGTGTTATATGGTTATAGGCATGGATTCATTGTAATCCAACAAGAACACCCAAGAATTTAGCATACTCCATTGGCATTATGTTAAGCGAAATATCGTGTTTCTTTGAGGTATCAACCTCTTCCAAGAAGACTAAACATACAAGAATAACGTTATATTGTAGAGACGAAGCCATAATCTGTCTTCTGCTGTCATAATATATGCGAAGCCTTCGTTAATTAGACCCTCGATCATTAATCTTCTTTCTTCAGCAGGATAAATCTCAAGCTGAAACGCATACGCACTTGATAATTTGATGATATCCTCAGATTCCTTGGTAAACCACAGAAAGCCCATCAAGCAGCTAGCCTTCCCTGCTTTACAAATTCTAAAATGCTACAAAATTCACCACTGAAGAAAAATACAAGTTCTTGCATGATTCTACCCGCAGAGATCCAGTCTGGAAATTGTATAAATAAACAAGAACACTATTTTGTATAGACGAGAAATGCATCACAATACACCTAGCGAACAAGCTAAAACATGTACTACTGTTCCTATTACCGGTTATAATATTGAACCCACAATGTCCAACACAAATCCACAACGAAGATTTTCTGAGGAATACAGGAGCTGTGAGCAAGAAAATGCGTCGTTCTTCACATATTACAATCTCGAAAAAATCCAATTATATAAACTGTAAATTATGGCGAATTAATTCCCCCTGTGTTTTCCTTTTGATAACAAAGTAAATCTCTACGTATTCACCAGCGTTCTCTTGGCCGGCCATCAGGAAACACAGGATCAAGAACCTTCTCATTGCTTGTACTTGAGCCATTCACTTGTTTCTCTGGTTTGCTCAATTCTAAATCCACAGTTACATCATCGTCGCTGAAGTCTGGGGGCATATCATCTTCTTCATCGCTCCAATCGTCGTCGTAATCTTCGTCATCATCGTCAAATCCGTCGCTTCCTAAATTATCAATGTCTGACCAATCATCTTCATCGTCTTCACCAGTTCTGTCATCCGCCTCCGTATCTGCTGCTGCATCTGAATCAGTATTCGGAACATTTCTCCTCGGGAACCGTGGAACATTAACAAGTGCACGGAGCTTCTCCTTAATAAGCAACAACTTGTCCTTTTCTATCAATTGAGAATCACAATATGCTTCACGGAGGAAAACAGAATCCCTATCCCCTTTCAGAGAAACATAAAACATATCAGGATGCCTTATCAACATCCCCCTAAGCTGTTGAGAAAATCTGAATTCCTCTCGAAAATGGGTTAAATGATCAACAAGTGTTCTCTTCTCGACAGTGAGGCTCAAGATCTCATGAACAACACCGCAAGCATGCTTTTCTTTCTCCATAGTACCAGACCTCAATTCTGAAAAATCAGAGTAAGGTGATATATAAGGCATATCTCTAAATTGAGAAATCCTTCTCATCTCGCCTTTCGAAAGACTAAGCCCCTTTGGTAGCTTCACCCTATTGAACCTGGGGTGCCGATCAATAATCAAATCTCTCTCCTCCATCTCTCTTTCCTTATTCTCTTCTTCTTGAAGCTCTGCAGCAGAGACAGCAAGCTCAGGGTCCCAATGAGTCAACTCCAAAGCTGGCCCTCGTTCAGTCGCAACAACCTTGAAATACTGTGGGTATCGGTGACAAATAGTGTCACCAAATTCCAATGGAAGTCCAAGATCAGTCTTCAAATGGGCAATCTTCTCCAAAAGAATCCGTTTCTCAATCGACATCATCAACAATTTCCTTAGCTTAATAACCAACAAATCCTCCATTTCATTCCTAACCTTCAATTCCTCGAGATAAAGCCTCTCGGCTTCTGGAGTTAACTTAAACCGAAGCGAATATACTCCTTCTTCCACAATTTCAAACACAGAGGGAAATTTCCTCAACAAAGCAATAAATCGCCTCTTTTTCTGCAGGCCCAACGCTTTTCTCCACCTACCCAAATCCCGAAGGGCCATAATCCTATTCGGCTGGCTCACTAAAATCTTCCTGATTTTTAAAGCCAACTTGAGCTTCTTATCCTTTTGAATTACATTATCAAAAGGAAGCTCTTTCCTCCTCTTAACAGCACCCGCACTTATTAAAGGAACGCGCAGATGGGTTCTCCTCAAATTCCCCAAAGATACGTTATTTTGCTCAAAAACCAACCTTTGACCCAAAAATGATGTCTTTAAAGAGGAAACTGAACTAGGGTTCTCCCAAAAAAACTTGTCTTTTCGAAGTAAAGGTGATTTATAGGAGAGAAAAAACGGTAAAGGGCCAATTGATGGCAAATTTTTATGCGAAGAAATCAGGAATTTAGGTTCCATAATAATCTTGAGTTCTTATGACGAATCACTGGAGAAATGAATAATGTAATACAACAAAGCCGAGAGCATGATATCTAATACATCTTTAAAAGAATAGACTGACCTGAAGTGCTAATTTTAGGGTTCATCGGCTAAAACCCTGTGCAGCTATTTTATTCCTTATCTGCTTCTTGTGTAGATATGGGAATTGAGAATTGTACATTTAAAAAAAAAAAAAAAAAGGCAGAAGCACGACTTTAGTGAATGGATGGGTTTCTTTTATTCTACTTGAGAGATGGAGAGAAGAAAATAGTAACACACTCCATTAGTCCAACCATGTTGGAAATAAGAAATTGGCTTATAAGTATGAGGCTCAAACATAAAATGATGCTCAAGTTCCAATTAATGAGTGTGTGATCAAAACTTGTATACAAAATTAGATCACTCGTGAATAAGATTTTTAACTTATTATTTTCTCTAATCATGTTCAATAATATCTAGTATATAATATTAAAATATCATAAACGAGTAACAAATTGGCCTTTTTAGCTCACGATCTAAATAGTCAAAATAAATTGATGGCAAAGGATGTTGAAAATTGCACGAATACAGTATGACAATCGCCCAATTTAGACGTATTGATTCCCCTTCCCCTTTCACCACCATTACCATTTGCAACAAGGAAATTTTATTGGCAGATTAGAGGTCGCGGGTTCAATTTTTGGGGTTCTTGGAAGGCATGCTCTTTCTGGAAGACAAAATTTATCCTGAAAGTTAGGAATTTTCCTGAAAGGCAAGGTGCAATATGGATTTGACTCGCTCGACACTTTGGCAGTTTATTTGGGGGCTCTTGAACCCTGGCCAATTTGGGACACATTCTGCAGATTACTTGGTTTGTGTGATGAGGAACCAGATTGCAGACTCTAAGATTAATCGTCGAAGGTGGATACCTGAATATAAAAAAAAAAAAAAAAAAGGGAAATTTTGTTAAATGAATGAATAGCGAGTTGTCAAAATACAAATATATTGAAGTTGTCAAGTCAAAGGAAAGGACTAATTGTATTAATGTTAAGTCCCTACTAAAAAAATATTATTTTAAATATTGATTTTTTTAAAAAAAATGTGCGGTTAAAAAGTAAAAAATAATTATGAATTCACATGTAAAATGTTTTATTGTGTGAATGTATGGTTAAAAATAAATATATAGAAAAAAGAATTTTAAAAAAATGAAAAACAGAGTGGCTAAATAACTTTAGTTTAGTGATTAAAGACTAATTTTAAAATTCATTTTCAATCCCATATTTTCACAATAAAATATTTATACGTAAATTCAAATTTTTTTTTTTTTTAACCATGCATTGCCGCATTTTCTAAAAATTTACTATTTCAAATTTTTTTTTTTTCAAGACTTTAACCGTTAATGGACGTCAGCCCATTAGCTAAGAACAACTTCTTTTCCACTGTTACCTTCAGATGCCATCAGTTAGGTTTCCGTTTTATACAGGAACCGAAATAATATAAAGATTATGTAGCTACGTGCCTGAAAGTAACTTCTTCTTAAGTTACTTATTTTAGTTTATAACTTTTGGAAGTTATCTTTTTTTAATAATTAATTTCTATTAATGGCCAAGCATTGTCTAGGATAGAAGTATGTTGACTTTTTTTCTTAATTAGAATTATTTCGTTCCAATAAACACTTGACTAGACATTGTTTTGATAAAAAAAAGTAATCCGACTAAATTTGATACAGAGATGAGTTTTATTTGCAAAGATATTCCGATATAATTTTTAATCATCCAATTCAAACAGTACTATATTATGTAAAAATTTCGATAACTACATAATAATTACAATATTTTACTACACATACCAAACCTCCGTAATTTGTCAATCCAAATTATTTTTGTAATTATAAGTAATCATTGAATTGAGCATTTGTCTAGCGAATTCTTTGTCTTTTCTGTAAGTGTTTTTGGCGTCGACAAAGTAGTTTCTAAATTTGTTATCAAATATTAACATTAACAATATTTGAATCGAAAATAACATTAGCTACCCTTTAAATGAAATGAGCATTTCTGTAAGAAGTAAAAAAAGATTTGAGTGCTCCATGTGAACTTAGAGCATCTTCAACGGCACTGTAAAATTGTGTATAAATTAATATCTTCAAAATTACTTTTCGCATCATTATTTACGTCTCTATGAATCTAAATTCATGAAAAGATCTAAATTCATGAAAAGATCTAAATTCACATTTTGTCTTGATTATGTATTTTTTTTTTTTACAAATTTTCGGAAAATGCAATTTGTATTTCTTTTCGTCTTCATTGGAGAGATTTTTGATCACTTTAAATATTTAAATCATAATGTAAATCTATTTTACACACCATTACAGATACTCGGTGTAACTTTTTAATGCTAATAAATTGAAAAAAATACATTATTCGTGTACGCGATAATTACTGAGCAGTCAACTGCTAAACCGATTAGGTTACTTCAACATCGCCACTTAACCAATTAGTTAACGTCAAAATCTAGAAATTGATGTTGAAAATTTTAGGATTACTTGATTTTGATAATGCTGAAAAATGAAAATGGTCCATTTATTAGACTATTACACAACAAAGTTGGACCTCAAGGTACAACCAATTGGAGAGATTCAAATAAAATATCAACTACACATAATCCCGGTCACTCCCAGGCAAGATGATGAAAAATGTATCTCTTTTAATGGCCAAGCATTGTCTAGGATAGAAGTATGTTTGACTATTTTTTTAACTAGAATTATTTCGTTCCAATAAACACTAGACAAAATTTGATACAGAGATGAGTTTTATTTGCAAAGATATTCAGATTTAATTTTTTATCATCCTGTTCAAACAATACTATATTATGTAGAGATTTCGATAACTACATAATAAGTAAAATGTTTTAAATACACTCGGAATGTATACCAAATATACCTCCTTAATTTGTCAATCCAAATTATTTTTGTAATTATAAGCCATCATTGAATTGAGCATTTGTCTAGGGAATTCTTTGCCTATTCTATAAGTATTTTTGGAGTCGACAGAGTAGTTTCTAAATTTGTTAGCAAATATTACATTAACAATAAGTGAATCGAAAATGAAACTAACATGTTAAATTCGCAATTCACTGTGTGAACGTTTCACACAGAATAACTTGACCCTTTAAATAAAATGAGCATTTTTGTAAGAAGTTAAAAAAGACTTGTTTGCTCAATGTGAACTTAAGAGCATTTTTAACGGTAATGTAAAATTGGGTGTAAATTAATATCTTCAAAATCACCTTTTGCATCCTTAAATACGTCTTGATGAATCTAAATCCACATTCTACTTCAATGAAAAGATCTAAATTCATTTTTTGTCTTGAGTATACACTTTTTTAACAGTTTGTCGGAAAATGCAATTTGTATTTCTTTTCATCTTTATTGGAGAGGTTTTCGATCACTTTAAATATTTAAATCATAATTTATATTTATTTTACACACCATTGAAGATGTCCAGTTTAATTTTTTTAGTGCTAATAGATTGAAGAAGATATACTTTTCGTGTACGCGATAAATACTGAGCAGTCAATTGACTGCTAAACCAATTAGGTTACTTCAACATCACCTGCTTAACCAATTAGTTAACGTCAGAATCTAGAAATCGATTATGAAAATTTTAGGATTACTTGATTTTGATAATGTTGAAAAATGAAAATGGTCCATTTATTAGACTATTACACAACAAAGTTGGACTTCAAGGTACAACCAATTGGGGAGATCCAAATAAAATATCAACCACACAGAATCCTTGCCATTCCCAGGCACGATGATTGAAAGCATATGAAAAAAGTATATATTTTGCATAAACGCCGTTAACTCACAAAACACGCACTAACACTCTTCACTGACTGCAGTAATTCACCTCTACCCCGCTGTCGCCCCGCTGTCGCCGCCATCTCCAACCACCGCGAACGGAGGCGGTGCTGAATGCAAACATCTTAAACTAATCGTCCCAAGCGCCGATTTGATCGACGACTTAGGGTTTTGGCTTGTAATTTATTTTTAATTATTTAGATTTTCTTTTTTCTATTTTTGGGGTAATTTTAATGGCGTCGGAGGATGTCAAGACGAGCGAATCGGCGGTGTCAAAGATTGTTAACCTTGCTGAAGAGGCGAAGCTTGCTAAAGAAGAAATCAAGCCTACTAAATACCAAGTCTACAGTATCTGCAAGTCTCTCGTTGCTGGTGGAGTAGCCGGAGGCGTGTAAGTTTTTATTTTTCCTACTAATATGTAAAGCGTTTTGTGTGTGAGTACTATTTTCGTTAGTTTTTCTTGTTATTATTGGATCATTTCTTGATGAGTAGAACTGTAGAAGCGTAATTGATTTAATTGGTTATGAAAATGAAAATATGATGCAGCTGGTGTCTCTGGATGCGTGTCAGATTTCTAATTGCACATATATTCTATGTATAATTTTCACTGTATCAGTATGCATGCATGCATTTAGGAAAGTGTTTAGTATTTTTTTCAGGATAAGAATTGGATTACTTCTTTATAAAGTTCAGTGGTTGAATTCGGGATAAATTAGCGACTGATGAAAGGGGAGAAAAAATGTCAAATTTTTTATTTAAATTGTGGTGAACAGTTGAAAATACAAAAGAGATGTTTGTGTCATGTATGATGGAGCACCATATTTTTTTTCCTTTATGAAGGAGAATATTTAAGTTAGAAAAAAAAAGGTTTATCTGAACTTTTTTGTTTTTTTTAATCTATCGTGTGAAAGTAACCTCTGGGTCGGGGATAAGTGAATGGGATATGGAATATATTGTTTGGCTTGGAATAGTTGCTTGTCTTTTAATTCGTAATATATGGGCATGACTTCCTTGAAAAATATCTATTTGCAGGTCACGAACTGCGGTAGCTCCACTGGAACGACTAAAAATATTGCTGCAGGTTAACTTACATTTTTCCCTCGTAGCTTTTTGGTTCCCCTGCTTTATCTGAATTGTATTCACAATGTATAAGCAAAGCCATGAACTCAAAAAAAAAAATTAGCTACTACTATTTGATAAGAATATCATTTGTTTTGATGATATATTTGGGATGAACTACTTGATCCTTTTTTTTAGTATTTTCATGGCTATATGATGTCCTTCCAATGTACAGGTTCAAAATCCGCATAACATAAAATACAATGGTACCATTCAAGGCTTGAAGTATATCTGGAGAACTGAGGGCTTTAGAGGGTTGTTTAAAGGCAATGGCACCAATTGTGCTCGAATAGTCCCAAATTCTGCTGTAAAGTTCTTCAGCTACGAACAAGCCTCCAAGTATGGTCTTACTAATCCGAGAATCTATTGTAATTTTGTTTATTTCTTTTGTTTGCGTATTCTTTTAAGCCGCCTGGCAACTTTGAGTGTATTTGCTTCATTATCTATCCATCACTTGTGATATATCTCATGGCATCAACATGCGAATTAACTAGCAATATGGGTATATTTTCTCTGTTCTTAGTAAAATTAATAAGGACTTCTGATATTTATTTGGCATGAGAACTGTAAATCTTTTTTTTTTTTTTTTTTGTTCTTTTGGTATCTTTTCCTAATTGACTGTTTATTTTATGTTGCAACAGGGGTATTTTATATCTGTATCAGCAGCAAACGGGCAATGGTACGTCTTTGTCATTCTTCACATGCTTGTGCCCTAAATTCCACCGCTGCTTGATTTGTTGAGTGAAAGATCCTTGTCTTCAAAGTTTTGACATCTTTGTTACTAATTTTATTTACATTTTGTATCTGTGGGCCAGCAACATCTTTTCTGCTTAGAAAAGAAAAACTCAATCTGTAGATTTTTTGTCTTGTATTCCCACTTTATGTAATTTCCATTGCTGATAAACACTTTCTTATCCGCCAATCTATTCAATGCTGGAATCAGACCTGCCAGTAATGTTGGTGATGGTGCTTAATTTTTTCTTGTTTTCATGATACTTATCTAATTCTAACATAATGATGTGAAGAATCAAAATTACCCAGGAAAAAGGATGTGTGAAAATGAAAGGAAAACCAGCATTTAGCTAGTTATGGGAGATTTTTATCCAAATAAGTATATCCTAAGTTGATGTGTCAACTCATTAATTAAAGCTCTTGTACTGATCTTGTGACATTTGGTTGCATGGCTAGCTGACCGTGGAATATATTACGAGTCTAAGTTTCTTGCCAGTTATCTAGTATCAGGAAGATCAATCGAAAACCACTTTTCTACTGAACAGAAAATATCCATAAATAGCAGGCTTTATTTGTTTCTTCTCATTTTCCTTATATTTTCTACAATTTCTGTTTCTTAATGTTACACAAAGGGATGCTGGTTGTCATTATAAGCATTTTGATTTCAAGCGTAAGAATATGGGTTTGAGTTGTGGTCACTCAGGTTGCCTTCATCACATGGGAGGCGTAAACGCGTGTGAACCCTTCTGTGTTATTTTTTGTGCATTTCAATTTAATGTGTGTCAAATTTTTTGTTGGTTAATTTTTGTATGGAAGCTCTAACAAAGCTCAATTTATCTGTCCTGAACATTAATTGTTTTAATTATGAGACATGAAATTAATGAGGCGATCTAGATAATCTGATAATCCAGATTATTCTGAAAAGAAAATGTTTATTTGTTCTCCAGATTCTCGTTGAATAGTTCTAGTGTTGCAGTATTTACCTGAACTCAGTAACCAGTTTGATGACCGCATTTTTCTTCAAGGTTAGATACGTTGAGAATCCTGAGATAAAGTAAATAAAATTTTCACCGCTGATACGGAACCAGCTTAATGAAGTTATTTTTTTGCAAAGACTCGCTTTAATGGTTGATTTGCTTTCATCATTGACTATTCTTATTGCCTTGCATTATCTAATCTAACATATTAGGCTTTTGTTTTCTCGAATTGTTAGTAGTTATATATGTATACAATCCAAGCAGAGAGATGAGGGTAATGCCATTTAAATTGTTGCATCACGTGTATTTTCTTCCACAGAGGATGCTCAGTTGACTCCTTTATTACGTCTGGGAGCTGGAGCTTGTGCTGGAATAATTGCTATGTCTGCAACATACCCGATGGACATGGTTCGAGGTAGACTAACTGTGCAGGTATTGATAGTCATCTTAATCATCTTAAAAATCGTCCATTTTAGAAATCGTGTTGGCTTTCTCTGAGAATAAATGCAGTTTCTGTAGTGTATTCCAGATCATAATGCACATTCCTTTTCTCGTGTTGCAGACAGACAAATCTCCCTATCAGTATAGAGGAATGTTTCATGCTTTGTCAACTGTGCTTCGTGAGGAAGGTTTTCGTGCTCTGTACAAGGGTTGGCTTCCTTCTGTCATTGGAGTCGTAAGTTCAGGAACTATTATATCTGTATAACTGATAGCCATGACAAGTCTACAACATTTTGCTTCTGTCAACTTACATAACATGATGGGAGTATTCCCAAGAAGACTAGGAAGAGAACTGTTGATTGTGATTGAGTTACTAATTTTTATGAGTTATAAGCACTTAGCTATCATGCGATGGGAAATTACTTGTATTGATTTACAGTATGAAAATTGCTCCTTCAGTCATATTTAATACTTTTTGAATTTCTGTTATGACTTCAGTAAGATCTATCACTTTTTCATTTGATTTTTCCTTCTAAAACCCAAACAGCTTTTCAATGGGAAGATCATCCCTGTAAAACCACACAACTCTTCCACCCATATAGGATCTTTTGTGTAGGAGTTTCTACACTGTCCAATCTTCTTGTGATAATCATAATCGTAACTGTTCGCAGGTTCCATACGTGGGTCTCAACTTTGCTGTGTATGAATCTCTAAAAGATTGGTTAATTAAATCTAATCAATTTGGGCTTGCTGAAAATAATGAATTGGGCGTGGTAACAAGACTTGCATGTGGGGCCGCAGCAGGTACTGTCGGACAAACTGTTGCATACCCTCTTGATGTTATCCGTAGAAGAATGCAGATGGTGGGATGGAGTAATGCTGCTTCAATTGTCACTGGTGATGGGAGAAGCAAGGCCTCCCTTGAATATACTGGCATGATTGATGCTTTCAGGAAAACTGTTAGGTACGAGGGCTTCAGAGCATTGTACAAGGGTTTGGTCCCCAATTCAGTGAAGGTTAGTCTCGTATTATGGTATTTTCTACTAGTTTTTGGTTAAATGTGCAAATATTGCCACTCAGCCTGGAACTTTAATCAGTGCTTGTGGCATGGAAGAACTACTTTAAATTGTTCCAAAAATATTAAATTGAGGTTTAATAAAGTTCTGACCACAATAATGATAAACTATTTGGTTAAATATATTAGGAAAACAATCCAAAGCAAATACATTAAAAAAAAAAAAAGAATCAGAAATGGACTACTAATTCGGACAGAAATTTGAATTTGAGCTGACTGTATAATGAAATGTATACTTTGTTGAAGGGTGAAATCATTTGGCCAGTGAGTCGTATGTGTTTTGGAGGGGATCTTGAGACTATTTTTTTTTTTGTTTTGGGAAATTTTAACACAGTGAAAAAGTTTTACCGGAAGCTAATAAAGAAGGATTTTGCCACTTTGCGAGAAGAAAATTAATAAATGTAGTGACATAATCCGAGATGGCTGCACATGATTTGATGAAAAAGTTGACCGTGTTTAAAACAATCCAATGATGGAATGTCATGTCATATTACGTCAAGGATTATGTCGCTGTAGCACGATTGAATAAAGAAATGGGCTCACTTGCAATTGGCATTGTTAAATAAAAGACCCAATCTGCCGTTTCTAGAGTGGCATTTATGGTTTGTATGGAAAGGTGGATTGGATAGTATACCAAGGAAGAAAATAGAGAATGGAGATAAAATTGTGTCCACTGTAAAGTAAGGTCTAATACTACTTGTCAAACATGTACTTAGGGTTCAGACCAAATGGTAACAAATCTATATCTGGTTAATTAGTCTGACATTTTTCAGGGAAAAAAATTACGAGTTAAACGTTGACCATTGAAGCAAATGTACTTTGTGTAGATTGACTTGTATAATTTAGTCCCTATTTCGTACCGATTAAATTTTAAATTTTAATCTAAGTCAAAGTTAATAATCAATTTTAACCTCATATTTCATGGGTTCCACAACTTTTTAACCACACATTTCTTCAATTTTTATCAAAATTTACTAAAAAACTTATTTTAATACCCACCAAACACGGGTTTAATATTACAACTTTTTGTTCAGGTGGTTCCATCTATCGCTATTGCTTTCGTGACTTATGAACAAGTGAAGGACATCCTTGGTGTTGAGATTAGAATATCCGACTGAGGTGAGGGGCACTTCAATGTTCATTTTTCACATGTGATTTTTGTAGGCGGGGTAAGAGAGAGACGATAATGTTGATGCTGCTATCCTCTTTTGCAGAGCGATAAGTTAGAAACTATCCAACCTATTTTTATACGTTCCTCCTGTCTAATGATGCATGTTTTTCTCTTGGGTTTCCAAACCATGATGTCAATAAGAACTATCGAGGAATAGTACAATAAATGCTTTTGCAGGTTGCTGTTAAGTCGAAGAAAGCATAGACATAATCTTGAATGTTTTTGTATCGTTTTAATGAACAAAATTCTCGAGTTTTAGATGAATCATGGTGTTTAATCAAGTTACGCTTGTCCCTTTCTGTTTTCCATCCATGCATTTTTGTACATCGTGGTTGATGGAAGCGTTAAAGGCTGCCTTCCACAACCCGAACATGCTTGAATCTATATTTCCTTTTCTTTTTAAGTATAATGAATTGAACGGAGTATTTTCTGTAGCCTATGTTACAAACGGCAATTCCACAAAATGAAAGAACTGCATTAACAAAATTTGTGTTTTTCCATTTATGTTGCACATAATATTGTACATAACCTGACACAAATACAAACACGACATGTTTGGTATGCTAGAGTTAAGATAATCAATAAATTCACTTGCACGCCTTACTTTAATTCTGTTTATAATGTACCAATTATGTGTTCAGTGTACCAAATATGTCAGGAACGCTTATTTACTTGAGGCGCAACCGATACATCATACAAAGATCAATATATCTTCTCAAACCCACATTCTCTCTGTGCCTGTATTGGAAACTACAAAGAAGATTTATATAACTGCTGGGGAAAAATCTATAATTTAAGAAAAAGTTTGAAATTACCTGCAATCCCGTATCTTGGTAAGAACCCTTGAGATTAGACGTTCAATGCCTCTAAATTCATTTATTTCTGGCCTTCTTGGTCGTAAATTCGATAGATTATGCTTCTCTTTATGATTTTCATCACTTTTTTCCTCAAGACTGGTACATTCTTCCGAGGATAAAGAGAGCGATGAAAGAACCAAAAGAAGATTTAACTCTGCACGGACAAGCGTGTCCATGTGTTTGTATTGGTGTCAAAATTCCCTTAGCTCCCAATATTCTCTTCTTCTCTTCCATTGTCAGCAACCTTAATCAACACAGATTCTGCCATTTCTTTTGCTGTTATAACAAGCAAAAGCAGCAGTCTTTGGAGATTAGTATATAAGATTCACAAGAAAATGCAGAATTTCTGAATATATAAGTGCATTTCTATGATTTCTCTTGGTATGTTTGACCACCCGCTTAAAAGCATGAATTTTCTCCTATTCTTTCTAGGATTATTCTTAGCGTGTGGTTTGAATTTTTTACGAGGTGGGTCCCACATGGGGGCTCACCTATTATGTGTGTTCTGGAGGGGTTCTGTACACCAAGAATAATCAATTCTTTCTGGGCACAAATAAATAGCTAAAAGATGCTTTTAAGTAGGGCTAACCGTCTATCAAGTTCAAAAGAAAATGAGGCTTTTGAAAAATATAAATGACTATTTATTCAATAAATTTAGACAGAGATCCATATTTAGTCTAAGCCTGACGTGTTCTAACTTGTTCTACTCATAATTATAATAGGAAAAGAAAGCCGAAATCTATTTACCTTTGATCAACTGTAGCTATGATAAAAAAAAAAAAAAAAAAAAAAATATATAGATTTTAAAATTTTAAATAAAAAAAAAAAAAAAAAAAAAAAAAAAAAACTATATAGAGTTTCTACTTTGTTCTTAGGAAAAACTTTCTTATCAGTCGATTACTGTTTCAGACTCAATCAAGTCATACAAGTAAAAAGATCGATAAGAAAAAGAAAGAATTGGATTGATGATATTTGTGTGGAAAGCAGAAAGTACGAGTGAATGATTATATTTATTCTGTATATTAGTCCAATAATTAGAGATTAATATGGTTGGCCGTTTAATTTGTTTCTGGCCTGTCTTCAATAATTATTAACATTAGAAACATTTTCCTTCTTTTTTATTATTTTCTAATATTTTATGAACCTTGATATATTACAAGTTCTCAAGAAAACCATACCATTTTTTTTTATGTTAGGCCGTTGATGAGAATATGATGAATACAATTAAACAATTGGGCTTAAACTTTTAGATAAAGTTCGATACTTGACCTTTTAGGACTGAGCGTCGATGATTTTGAAACCAAGAGATTCATCTGGTTTAATATCATTACAAACTACCTCACACTTTTTGGGGAGGTTGTTTAATGGAATTCTATGAAATGAAAAAACACTTTCATCTTTCTTCTAGATGAATATGATATTGAAATTTTTGGCTTACATTTCACGGTAGTGTGTCTACCACTTTATTGTGAATTACCGTATTGGCTAGTGATATACGAAATATATGACAAATGTGAAGTATTTCTATTGATTGGTCGATAAATCATCTTTTCGGCTCTGAAACTCTCTTCGGACTTTCCTTTTCTTCTCATTCTCTAAGGTGTTGGGTTTAGTTCGATCTCTTGTTAGTTATAATCGTTAAGTTTGATTGCAAACAAAGTGGATTCAAAATTGATTTTCATTCCTATAATAACTTGTATTCATGCATACAATTTATAGATTAGAGGAAATTGTTCAGAACATAGATTGTTAACACAAATAGCAGAGTTTGATCCATTTGTTTTTCACGAAAGATAAACACTTCACTCATAAGGTAAAATTTAATTTATACACGAACTTTTGTCCATGACCATAAGGTCTATGATGTGGATTGATCAAGCCGGGAGTTAGACAACCCGAATAATACCTTAAACTTTGAGTTAGAAGGATAAGGAGATCAAATGTGGCCATACTTTATTGTTCGCCATCCGCATATATTGAATTAGTGCTATCATCTAGGGAGAAGATATCCTTCTTTATGTGAGTGGTGGAGGATGGGGTAGGGGAAGTACCAATCCTTAAACCCTAGACCTTAGTTGTAGAAGTTATCTTGCTCTATTTAGAGCATGAAAATAGGACTAGAAGTTCCGAAGAAGTCTTACTCTATTTAGAGCACAAAAATGGGATTAGAAGTTCCGAAGAAGTAATTGCGTGGAACTTGAAATCGAGATTACAGAGATGTTGTCTCGAGTTCGTTATAGAGAAGTAAATGTGACTAGTACAACTAGGTGTTGGCTCGAGAGCACCAGATCCAGCACCCAGCTAGCATCAGCAACCGTCCGTTCTGGATCCATCGGCATTAATTTCTTTTTGCTGTCAATGTATATATTTGTAATTTCATTTATTTTCAAGCAACTCTGGTAATTTAGAGGGTGTTTTGTGGGGATTAAAATTAGATTTTTAGTGGATTGTAATAAAGTTTTTGAAATGTGTGGTTGAAAAGATGTGAAACCCATGAAAGATGTGGTTAATATTAATTGTTAGACTTTAACTTAAATTAAAATCAGATTTTAATTCGGCCCAAATAGGCCCTTAGTTGGTAAGAATGTCTATTTAGTGCGGGTGATCTTGAGTTTGATTCTCTACAAGACCAATCCATCGTGCAATTATTTTAGTTCAATATTTTTCACCATTTTAAAGCATAGTTATTATAATCATTGTAAAGGGAAAGAAGCCAAAGGTCTCGAGTTCGATTCACTACAAGAGCAATCCATCATGCAATTATTTTAGTTCAATATTTTTGTCATGCAATTATTTTATTTCAATATTTTTCATCATTTGAAAACAGTGTTATTAAATGTAACAAAATCACATTTGTTAAGTTTTATCAAAGTAATAGATATATTTGATTTTTATCGCGGCTATTGACGATCAACGGTCAATGACCGCCGTGCTCATTTGAAATCCTGAATTTGCCACTACTCGAGAGGGAGGGTATGTGTCGCGACTAAAGTTACTTTATTTTGTAAACTAGTATTGTTGTCTACTTCACAATCGAGTGAATGATTTAGATGCAATATATATGGCAAGATTATGACATCAAAAGAATAAAGGATAACAACTAGATAGAAAATGCATCCAAGTCAATCCCATATTTTATGCCTACATTATGTGCTATGCTTGTTTTCAAAAAGAAAAAGGATACAAGAAGGATTGGAAGAACAACAAACCTTCCTCAACAAGAAAATAAGCGTTGAAGTTTTGTTTCGAAACATAATTCACTTTTCTTTGTAGTTTACACAAAAGTTTGAACTATGAAGAACGAAAGCATTTCAAACGTGGAAACTGCAGGACACATCGATAGAATATATAATTGAAAAGGTTTAAAATTGTACTAAATTATCAAAAAGCAACAAGAAATAGTTCAGAATAAGAGATCAAGTAAAAAAGCATCAAACTTTGGATTGTTTTATGTACAGTTTTGAGGTCTTGCCTTTCTGTTGTAAATCGTCGTCCTGTTACCTAAATTATCCTAACCTAACCTAAGAAAATGCTTGCAGTTATCTGATGAAACTAAAAGAATTGTGTGGAAGTTGGTTCGTGGTTCTGTATCAAACTTTTATAATGAATTCCTAGGAGAGCTCGGAATCAGAGACATGACCGGATGTCCTCCATGGCTTTGGACTCATTAACATCAGCTGACTTTCGGAATTCATTCTCATACTGCGTCCACTAGGTTTTATTTGTGGAGGCCTTACTGATCTTCCCTTTGGTGTCCCTGCAAAACAGCCGTGATAATAATGTAAGTTCATAAGATGTTTTCCTTTTTCGTTGTCTCCATAGTTCTTGCAAATAGCTTGAAAATCTAAATATTTAGAAACTTATGTACTCCATTGCTTACTCATTTGTATAGAATGTGGTTATGAGTTAGTATAGGATATGGCTTATTTAGTTTCTAGTGAGAAAACTGCCAGAGATTAAGCCCTAATCCCACTCCCCAGAGCAATAGTGAATGAATGAGTTCAGCGGATGTGGGGATAACAAGCCCATAGGTGGTAAAATTCAAACGAATACGCTTGGGGCTGGTGAATCTACATAGTTGGGCCTTAAGTTTAAATGAATAAGCATAAACCTAACCATGGTTAACTTGCTAGACAACATGTAACTTCTATTATTTTAAGTATATCAGGTCCTGCAGTTTTCAGACTAGAATCTTTTGAATTTGCAGAAATAATATATGCCTATTCTCAGGATTTCATTGTTTTGTAAGGACAAATATTTTGAATCTGCGAATTTTGAATCAATGCTAGCTAACACTAGGCAATGACATTTTCGATCACGTGCTTTTGTCCTTCGCTAAGATCTCACTGCTAGGTGTCTATCCTAACAAAAATTACCTGATACTATGTAAAAGATATCAAAGTCAATAGATAACCTGGCAGTTTCTTGGCTTTGAGGCTCAGCGATTTCTTTGATAATGAAATTTTCTGGTTTGACATGTCGGGAGAGGATACACACTTCTTTACAGTTGGTCTTGGTGACGGTTTTGGTGATGGAAATGGATCGTCTGCTATTATATTATCCTCCCCACAAGCTGAAGCTCCATCACTTTCTGATTCGGAGGTATCTCTCTGATTTGTATTTGGTTTTTCCTTCTCTGTCACTCTGTAAGCAAACATCTGAAATGGGATTTGTGACACAGGCAACAGATTGGACTCTCCCATATAAGGAAAGCTTCTTATGATCCCAGCCTCAATATCGCTGAAATCTACTGGTGGCATTGGTGGGTTTATCTGGCTGTGTTCAGGGTTCATAACTAAGAAACGCTTAATGTAGCGAAGAATTCTACAGATAGATGAGAAACTCGGCCTTTGATTGGGATCTGAGTGCCAACATTTCTTTGTCAAGTTCGCTACATATTTAGGTGAATGGAACGGGAAAAGTGGCCTCTCTCCTGCCCTAATGTTTCGGCTCATTTTATCTCCTTGAAGATGGCTATCTTCAAAAGGGACCTTCCCCGTTAAAAGCTCGAAGCAAATCATCCCAAAGCTGTAAATATCTGACTTCTTGGTGTACTTCAAATTTCCTCCTTCAATGCCCAACTCTTCTTGCTCTGTTAGCACTTCTGGTGCATACCAAATAAAAGAAAGTTGTGCACTAGGACTTTTGGGGGCTTTTTGTGTGAGACTAATAGAGGATGATAGACCAAAACCCGACACTTTAGCATGTAAATCCCCGTTGTTACTAACATTCCTGGCTTTTATAAGAATATTAGAGGGGTTTAAATTTCCATGATAGATTTTTTTCGAATGGAGATATTCCATTCCTCTTGCTATCTGCAGCATAAGATCAACAGCAACTGGAAGTGTGAATGGAATTCGCTTTCTTGGACCACAGAGTTCCTTAATGTAATTGGATAGATCTCTCTCCATGAGTTCCATTACCAAGAAACATTCTTTCTTTTCGTTGTCGGAAAACCCACAAAGGACGTGCATTATATTCGGATGACACAGACCTGATTCCTTAGAAATCTCAGGTATCAGCTCCTTAATGTCCCCAAAAAAGTGTCTTAAAGCAAAGGTTTCACCCAACCACTGAATCTCCTTATACTGGCTCCCGTTTCCCAAACGTCGTCTCACCTGATAATCCTTTGAACTTACCAAAGTTGCACAAGGTAAAAGTACATCATCCATTGTCTCTGAGCCATATAAATTCTTCAAAAAAATATCAGCTAGTTTCTGATCATTCTTCGAACTTAATCCACCCAACTTCTTCTTTTCTTGAATCTTCTTGAGTAAAAACCATCCATCTTCGTCCCAAGCTGAATCTAACCGGTTACAAAAATCTTGAGAAACCAGATACTGTTTTCCAAATTTCCACTGAAAAAGTCTAGGATCCTTCCAATCTTTCTGGTATTTCAACGAATACATAACCTTCTTCTTCTGCATTTCATCTTGATCCATCCCCGATATCTCCCCCGCCATTTCAATTGCTTCAACAACAACCGAAAAACAGCACAACAAGTTATGTATATGAAACTCGACGCAGTCCTTATTCCGGTAGAGGGATATTGCTTTTCCCCACCAATTCTTTGTTTCCAAACACTGCCTAATGTACGTCTCTCCTTCTTTGATTATTCTCAGAAGCTCCTTTAATGGATGCTCAATAATTTTCCATTTTGTGTCCTTTTCTTCAAATCTCAAATTCTGTTTGATTTGCTCTGCCACTGTTCTATATGCTGAAGTAAACATATCAACCAATAAACAGCATTGTCTCTTATTAATCTGTATATCATCTTGGAATACCATGAGGGCATTTAAACTTCCAATCACCTTTCCAATCTGCCTGAATTGCTCCATTTTTTCTTGAGTTTTATTACATAATCTGAAAATGGGCATCACAAGATTTCTAAATCATATCATTATCTGAATCTGTTTTGAATTTCAGTAAAAATTTTAATGAAAAACTCACCAGCAAAATACCTCCAAAAATATTGTGAAGACACGGGCAGTTAGGAGAAATCTTTATTGAATCGCACACATAAATGTATTTATTACATCAACAATACAGAATGATGAAGAGGGACTCATCGACCCAAATTTATGGTATGGGGCCTAATTTGTTGTTTGGACGGCAACGTGAGAACGAATGAATTAGTGCCAAATGTTTGCAAGGGAAAAAATAAAAAAAAGTTTTGGCAAAAGTCAACTGAAATGGGAATCCAAATTTGACATCAAAACTGGTCATAGAGAAAGATCCAAGAGAATGGGAAAATTGGGCTCACTTGGATGAATCTAAAATTAGCAGAAAACCAAATATATTTCTTATGACTTGTTACAAAGTATCGTCATGTGGCCATCCTGGTTTAACTGTGCGCCAAGCTGCCGAGCCTATAGGCAATCGAGCTGCCAGCCCACAAGCCGTCGAGCTGCTGAGTCTGCAGGACCACGTATTTCCGAGGCCAAAGTAAATTCCGAGGCCAACAGGCTGCGAGGCTCCTCAACTAGTGACAGCTCACGTGCAAAGATCGAACTCATGATGAAGATCTTTATTCGAATATCGAATGATTGATGTGACCTTTATAAAAAAGTATGTTTATGTCTTGTCTTGTCAATGTAAGAGCACTTAATATTCTGAAGGGTTAGGGAAGTCAACTTGATGGCTATGACTTGATGCTTTGGCCGAGGAGATGAGGCCACGCGTAATTTGATCCAAGGGTCACCATTCCATTTGTAACACTATAAATACCCCCACCATGTAACAATTGAAAGCTAATGCAACTTTGAATACAAAAACACAACAAAAATCGCTTGGAGCTAACCCGAGTTCATTCTCCACAATATATTTTACTCTTTACAACTATTGATCTATTTACATATCGATTGGTTCTTATCTTACAATCGTAGTCCGTTAACCTTTTCGGAACCCGAACGGAAACGTATCATGTCGTTGAGCTCCTCACACGTCCAGGCTTGAAGTGATCTTGACCGTTGATCGAGATTTACATGTTGGATCTAGATTACGCAAGCACGAGTGGGTCCGGTATCTGTTGGTAGCATTTTTTGAGGTCAACAGCTTGACGCTGTCTGTGGGAAACCACATTATAACCACGAGCAACACCGTAGAAAAAGCTTTCTAAAAAAATAGTTGGGCATCCCCCTTGAAAAAAGATTTGTTCCTACAAAGGAACAAGAGGAAGCCCCTAAAGTTGAAAAATATTTGAGTTTAGGTCGGAAAAGAGATGAGCTTAGATGGAGTTGCCCCTCCTAAACGTATGAAGGATGGTGACAATGAAGTCCCAGCCACGGCTGCCCCTGTGGCCCGGCGCCGACCTCACCACCATCACAAACGAGGTGGGATGAGGATGGCAGCTCAGCTCACAAGGGAAATGGCAACTATGGCAGCCAACATGAGGAATATTACCAACCAAAATTTAGCCATGCAAGAATTATTGATGCAAATGCACGGCCATTGAGGACGTCCAATTCCTCAATTTGCTCATCAGGAACAATATCAACAGGAAGAAGAGGTGCAAAGCCAAAGAGCTCGTCCTTCTAGGCATGCAAGGGAAACCAGCCCTATAGAGAGAGAGGTGGGAGTTGATGTCTCTTCAAACTACGCTTCGATCGACCCACCGAGGCCCCAGTCAACACGAAAGATAACTTCCCTCCAGAATATGAACTAGAGCATGGGCCTCAGAGGTCTATCAGTGTATTTGACCGGCTGAGGCCAACCCAGCAAAGGCATAGGCAGTAGCCTGGAATGCCAGTACCTCAAAATAGACCCCAGCCCCTACCTCTTGAGATTTGGCAGCCGGAGGAAAGGTAAGAATATGCCTCCGAACTGTGCCACATCGGCATGAACGTCGAAGGAGGGATGAGGAGGCGGGAAACCAGGCAGGACCTTCTACACCACCACCAAGGTATGAGGCTGATGAAAATCATGATTCAGACGGTCCCAGAGGTCTTCTGACTTGGAGGATGATGATGACAACCTGCCATTTTCTCAAGAATTGAGGAATGCCTAGGTGCCGAGCCATTATGTGATGCCCAAGATACCAAAGTACGATGGGAGAGGCGACCCAGCTAAGCATTTGAATAGCTACAAAACCCACATGAGCTTGAGAGGCACCACATCGGCTATGAAATGCAGAGCTTTCCACTTGACCCTAAGTGGAGCAATAGAAATTTGGTACAGCAGGCTATCACCTGGAAGCATCAGAAGTTGGCTAGAATTCAAAACCACTTTCTTGAAAAGATTTACGGTAAGTAAAGAAGGAGAGGCTCCCATCCAATGCCTTCAGGACAAGAGGCAGCAGCCCGGTGAGACTCTAAAAAGTTTCTTATCCTGTTTCACAGATGAGATGACATATTGTGTTCAAGTCACTGACCGTGAAGCTTTATCGGCGCTAATAGGAGGCCTAAACATGAACACCTTATTTTGGAGAGATGTCTAGAACCAAGATCCAATTACTTATGATGCATTGCTAGAAATGATGGGGAGAGAAATTATCAATGAAGAGCTAATTGATCACAGAAATAGGGCTAGCCAAGCTTCCGACCTCAACAAAGTAGCGTGGGAGAGGGTCTACGTCCCATTTGATGGACCACCTATGGAATCAATCCGGAAAAGAAATTGCCCCCAGTTCAGGCCAGGCACTCGCCACGGCAACCTTGAATGCTGTACCCACATTGCTTACAAGGAAGTGCCAACCACAAATCCTCAGCAAAGTGGACCTTCGCAACAGGCCCCCTAAGAGGTCGAGGCCGATGACGCAGTTTGGGTCCTAAAAGCAAAACGAGCCCCCTTGAGTATTGCACATATCATCATTCATACAGTCATGATATTGCTAATTGCAGGGATATCGCATACCATCCCGGACGAATAAGCCTCCGGAATAACAGAAGAAACGATACCCAAAGGGATAGGCCCCCACCTAGACATCTTCAGCCGCCTAGGCACGACGAGGCCTACCTCCGCCACCGAGAGACATCACCTCGGTGGGGAAGAGATCGCGAAGAGGAAAGAAATAATGAAGGGCAGCGAAACCGCTGAGGCCATCAAAACCAGACAGGAAGTACCCCCATCCATGAGATTGATACAATTTTTGAAGGTCCTTATGTTGGTGGTGAAACAAGGAATTCCCAAAGGAACTATGCAAGAGAGGCTAAAGGCCCCCCACTAACCAGCTACATAGTGGATAATAGCTCTCGGAGGACTATGTCGCCTCTTATTACTTTCATGAACGAAGGCTTGGAGGATGTCCATTATCCCCATTGCAACGCCCTTGTTGTAAGGGCCGTAGTGGCCAAAAACGGGTTGAAATGAATGTTGGTAGACAATGGTAGCTCCATTAATATTCTCTTTGAAGCCACGTTTGACAAGATGATTTTGGACCATGACCTGACTCCCATCACTACCCATTTGTATGGCTTCACTGGAGATAGCATAATCCCAAGGGACAAGATTACACTTGCTGTGGAGATGGGAGAACCTCTTCTATCAACATTGAATTTCATGAAATTCTTAGTAGTTGATAGCAGGTCCGCCTACCATGGGGTCTTGGGAAGGCTCGCATTGAAAGATCTTGGAGCCGTCACTTCCATCCACCACCTATGCATGGAATTTCTAACTGAGGAAGGGGTGGCAACAGTAAAATGTGACCAAAGAGGAGCTCGGGAATGTTATCTGAACTCTATCAGGAAGGCATAACCCAGGGACATTAACATGATAGCAAGCGAGGCCGATATAGACGTTGCCAATATGATGCCTACATTCGATGAAATTGACCCCTGCATCATCGAGACTGACTCTCAAATAACTTCAATGGAGGAACTAGAGACTTTCCCTGTAGACCCGTCGGACCCCTCCAAGCTGTTGCAGGTGGGCAATGGTTTAGCTCCAGAATTTAAGGAGAAGCTTAAAGAGTTCTTGTGTAAGAATCTAGATGTCTTTGCTTGGAGGCATGAGGATATGGTAGGCATTGACCTAGGAGGTTAGTTGTCATCATTTAAAAATCGATACCAAAGTTGTCTCGCATAAATAGAAGAGAAGAGCTTTGAACCAAAGACAGCTTTCCACTCCTTAGGATAGATCAACTAGTAGACTCTATTGCGAGACACGAGTTTTTGAGCTTTATGGATGCTTACTCCAACTATAACCAAATTCCCATGTACCTAGGCGATGAGGAGTATACCTCCTTCATCACAGATAAGGGACTTTATTGCTACAAGATGATACCGTTTGGGTTAAAGAATGGTGGAGCTACTTACCAAAGGCTTGTGAATAAGATGCTCACCGACTTACTTGACAAAACAATGGAGGTCTACATAGATGATATACTTGTCAAAAGCTTAATGGTTAGCGACCACATAAAACACCTCAACGGAGCTTTTCAAATCTTACGAAAATATCGCATGAGGTTGAACCCCCTCAAATGTGCATTCGGAGTCGCCTTAGATAAGTTCCTAGGCTACATGATTAATCAGAGTGGGATAGAGACGAATCTTGAGAAAATTCAGGCATTGATTGAAATGAGGTCCCCTCAAAAGCTAAAGGAAGTGCAAAGCTTGACCGGTCGGGTGGCTGCCCTGAGTCGCTTCATATCTAAGGCTACAGACAAATGCCTCACTTTCTTTAAAGTGTTTGGGGGAGGGGAGAAAGAAGTTTTAGTGGACCGAGGGGTGTGAAGAGGAGTTCTAGGAGCTGAAAAGGTACCTAGGAAACGCCCCCCTCCTATCGAAACCCAAGTTGGGTGAGGTCCTACAACTCTACCTAGCCGTATCTAATGAGGCCATAAGCACTGTCCTTGTAAGGAACGAAGGCCCAGCCCACCTGCCGGTGTATTATATCAGTAAGGCGTTACTGACACCTGAAACTTGCTACCCGGATATGGAGAAGTTAACACTGGCGTTGGTAACTGCATCTCGCAAGTTGAGGCCTTATTTCTAAGCCCATACTATCCATGTGTTAACGAATTTCCCACACAGGCAAGTGTTACAAAAATCGACGCCTCGGGAAGGTTATTGAAATGGGCTATGGAATTGAGCGAGTTCGAAATCCTCTTCAAAGTAAAAACCGCCATCAAGGGCTAGGCCTTAGCAAATTTTGTGGCAGAATTCGCCAACGTTCCAGAAATGGACGAGGCAATGGAACCCGCCGAACCCCCAACTTGGAACTTGTTTGTGGACGGCTCGACTGGGAAAACAGGCTCAGGCGCAGGCATGGTGCTTGTGAGCCTTGAGGGCCATAAGTTGAATTCTGCTGTACGGTTCAGATTTAAGGCCACCAGCAATGCAGACGAGTATGAGGCACTCATTGTAGGCCTACGCTTATTCAAGGAAATGCAAGTGAAGAGGTTACTCATCAATAGTGACTCCCAACTCATTGTGGGGCAGGTCAATGGTAGTTTTGTGGCCTGGGACAAAGGCATGGCAGCCTACCTTAAGTTGGTATTGAGCTTGCTCCCCTCTTTTGAAATGGCTCAGATCCTACGTATCGAAAATGCCCATGCCGATACCTTATCTAAATTGACTAGTAGTAAGGATTCTGAATTGCTAACGGTGGTGCAAATCGAACACCTCTTAAGACCATCCACCTCGGTGGAAGAAGTGATGTGGGTAGAAGGAACCCGAACCTAGATGCAGCCCTTTATTGCCTATCTCAAAGATCAAAATTTTCCAGATAATAAGAAGGAAGCCTACAAGTTTAGGATGAGGTCTACACATTTCGTACTGATTGATGACATTCTTTACAAACGAGGATTCTCCTTGCCTCTTCTTCGATGCGTCGGAGGAGAGGAAGCCAATTACATACTCCGTGAGATCTACGAAGGTGTTTGTGGCAACCACTCGGGAGGACTTGATTTGGAAAGAAAAACACTGAGGTAAGGGTACTATTAGCCCACCCTGAAAAAAGATACCATCCAATTCAACGACAACCCTTTTAGGAGTTAACCGCAGTATCTAGCCCTTGATCCTTCAGCAAGTGGGGTGTGGACCTCATTGGCCCTTTTCCAAAAGGTAGAGGGAGTGCTAACTTTGCCATTGTTACAATTGACTATTTTACAAAATGGGTTGAAGCTGAACCATTGGCAAAGATCAAGAAGGCTAACACCTCCAAGTTTCTGTGAAAGAATATAATCTGTCGATTTGGAATTTTCCACTCGATCGTCTCGAACAATGGGAAGAAGTTTGACAATAATAAGGTGAGAGAACTTTGTGAAGAGCTGGAAATCAAGAAACATTTTTCTACTCCTCACCACCCCCAAGCCAATGGACAGGTGGAGGCTGTAAATAAAACCATAAAGCACACTCTGAAGAAAAAACTTGACACAGCCAAAGGGGACTGGTGGATGAGTTGCCCTAGGTGCTATGGGCAATCCGAACTACCAGTAGGACCCCAACTGGTGAGACCCATTTTTGAATAACCTATGGGACCAAGGCTGTGAGCCCGGTAAAAGTGGGACTACCTCCCTCCGGAGGTTACACTTTAGTGAAATATCAAACGATGAGCTTAGGGGATGCGAGCTCGATTTCCTTGAAGAAAAAAGGGATGATTCCCAGTTGAGACTGGCAGAGCGTATCAAAGAAAGATGACCAGGTACTACAATGCTAAAGTAAAGAAGAGGTCCTTTTGAATAAATGACTTGATACTTCGAAGAGTGTTCTTATCCTCCAAAGAGCTAGGGGTGGGAACCTTGGGACCAAATTGGGAAGGGCCATACCGTATAAAAAAAGAGATTAGACCTGGTACTTACTTAATCGAAGGCATGGATGGAAAGGTTCAACCCCATCCATGGAATGTTGTGCATTTAAGAATGTATTATCAGTAAATGTAAGCTACTGCTGGAAGTTATTTTCCAACCTTTATGAATAAATAAAAGACTCGTTGCAACAAGGAAAATTGTAAAGCGTGGGCGCCTCAGAGGAGAGGTGCAGGTACCCAAAAGAGACTACCTCGTCTGAACTTCGAGGCGTACAACAAATGCCTCCCTCGACGAGGCTGAATGTCAAGGAAAAAGCCTTTCCATGGTTGAACCATCCACCATATAAAGAAGCGTGTGCGCCTCGGGGAAGAGGTTCAGGTACCCAAAAGGGACCACCTCGTTCGAACTTCGAGGCGTACAACACATGCCTTCCTTTGTTGAAGTTGAACGTCAATGGAAGAAGTCTTTACGTTAAGCTCTATTCAGACGGGGTCCAGGCTGCAATTTTTCGAGACAGTTCATAATTTATGTGTTATGGAATTCCATTCACCTTGAAGAAAAATGGCCAAGTTGTAAACAATGGGAAATAAAGAAATTTCATTCATCAAATAAAAGAATAAGTACATAAGGAGGTCAAAAGCATTACAATAGTTAATCAAGCCTACACTACTGCTGAGGAGGTGGAAGAGCCTGTACAGCAGTGGCAAGCGCATTAGTCACCACTTCTTCCGAAGCCCCTTCAGCAGGGACTTATTCAGCAGCTTCTTCTGCCGGGGTCCAGGGGACTTCTTCCTCAATGAACTTTTCCCTAAGGTCAGAGGCATCCAGTTCGGGATAGAGCTCCTCGACCCTACCCACCACTTCATTATAGGTAAACATCCTCCAATAAATAGCGAAGCATTGGTACTCCTCTGTCAAGTGAAAGTTGGCAATGTAATTCTTCACCGCCACCTCGCCAGCCTGTTAAGCCTCAGCTATTTTAACCTCTTTCACGTAGTGTCTGATCTGAGTCTCTATGAACTGGTTCGTGTCCTTGAAATCACCAAGTTGGAGGTTGACTCTCGAGAGAGCTTCGACAGTGATCTTCTGATGGTTATCTGAAGTCTCGACTTTCTTTGTTAGAGAAGCCACCTCACACTGAGACTCATGTACCTCCTTCTTAAGGGCCTCGATCTTAGCCAAGGCCGAAGCTAGCTTGGCCGAGCTTTCTATTTTTTGGGCCCTCAGTTCGTCAGCCTCAGCCTTACCCCTTTCCACTTCGACCTCAGCGACATTTAATTTCTCGTACTAGGCTATGTTCCTCCGTTGAATGTCAGATAACACTTCTTGACATTCCAAAGCCACCCCAAAAGCCCTTGCACTTTGGCTCACTAATGTGGCAGTGAGGTCCACCGCGTCATAGGTAGACACATAGTTCTGCCATCCCTCAGTCCAAAATTTATTAAAATTTTCTGTGGCCCACCGGACATCAAGTGGCAGCATCTCTAAGACTGTCGAGGCGATTTGATCGTCTCTCCCAGCCAGAAAGCTCCCAGACTTCCCTGGGGTTCTCTCCATTTGGCTCTTCTTAGGAGCTTCAGAAGCTGAAATAGTACTCTTCTTGGCCTCCCGAGGCTATTCCACAGCAGCAGAAGATTAGAGAAGTTTTGGCAGCTAGGAAGCCCCTTTTTCGAAATGGGACGTGGTGGTCCCAAACCTGGCAGAAGCCCCACCTGCTTGAACAAGTTTCCTCTTCATCGCGGGCTCCTCCATTTTCCCCTTGCCCTCCCTTATCAGCAACCGTTTTAGCCCTCTTGGGAGTCTCTTCTTCCCCCTCTTTATCAGCTTGGCTCTTGCTAAGATGTTCGAGCCTCGACCTCGTCTGCTTAGCAACAGATGAGGAAGGCTTTAGAGCATTGGAGCTAGTGATGGTTGTGGCCTTCAGGATAGTGGCCATGTCAGGTACTGGGTACTCCCTCTTGGAAAATTTGTCTACAAATGTGAAAGAAAAAGTTAGATATTGCAAGAATGAAAATAAACTGTCGATGTTGAAGAACCTTCTGCCTTTGGAGGCCATCAATCCGAAATTCAAGAAATAACAGTCTCAGTCAATGAGGTGAGCAAAGCTTCTAAGCATCGGAGATCTTTTGTAAATGTCTTCGATGACGTCCCACTCAGCCTCGTGAAGCTCGTAACGCGAACGGGAATTTGTAAACAAAAAAATAAGAATCAGTACCGAAATGTTGGACATAAATCACAAGTTGGAGGATGAGGCACTCACGAACTTCGTAGTACTGGGTCAGTACCACACAAGCTGGGACAGTATCCTCCTCAACCAACTGCCACCTATCCCTAACCCAGAACCAAGACTCTTTCCACCCCTTGATAGAGAAAGGAAGCCCCACTACGAAGGGAGCATGAGAACTCCAAGAAGTAATGTAGTAGTACCCCTTGGAGTCCTCCTTCCCGGCGACCTGAGCCTGAAACATTGTTTGGAAGACATGAAAAGGCATGTCCTCACCTAAGGAGACCTCATTCCAAAGGAAATAGGCCCCAACTAACTGGCTCCACCCATTTGGTAGAATCTGGGTAGGGGACATCATGAAATTCCTCAGCACCGCCCTAAAGAAAGGGTGTAGAGGCAGACTTATTCCTACTTTAAGTAGGAATTTACTGATGGCCACACAACCTGACCTCGAAAAACAAGCTCGTTCGTTGGCCTCGGGCACTAACAACTCAACATAATGAGGTATGCAATAAGTTTCCCTGAGCTATACTAATTTAGAAGAGGTTATGGAAGATGGAATTTTGGCAGCCCCCCAATCCGCCTCGTAATCTATGGGCTCCTCGGCCATGCTATACCAATTTCTCGACCTCCTAAAAATGGATTTTTCCCCAAACCTAGCTACGGTAATGGCCATAGGCACCTCAGCATACATGGTAATCAGGGGAGAAGGTGAGAGATGAGAAATAAAATGCCGAAAATCCTTTTACAAAGGAATACTTAAATGAAAAACGAGGTCTAGGTACTTACCGGAGAACAAGAGTAACTTCAGAAAGATGGAGAACGTGAGAGAATTTGTAGTAGATGTTGCAAAGGTAAAGTTTCAAAATGGCAATGTTTTGGCTTTTATACAAGGAGAAGTCAAGTCCTAGCCGGTGGATCGAAGCCCAATTAATCTGAGGCGTTGATTATTGGCCATCATTACGCATTTAATGTAACGGTCGTACTCGTATGGGGAGTTGTATCACTACAGTTACCTCACCTAGGAAACATGCGAAATCGTCAAATCAAGCATATCAACATCGAAATCAATCAATCTAGAATTGAACTGATCTGCCTCAGCTCCAAAACAAATTCAGGTCGACAGTTCAGGTATTCGCTTTGCCTCAGCTCTAGAACGAGTTCAGCTATCTTCATAGCTCCGAGCCTCAGCATTTTAGCTATTAACTCTGCCTCAGCTCCAGAACAAGTTCAGCTATCTTCATAGCTCCGAGTCTCGGTAGTTCAGCAATTCGCTCTACCTCAGCTCCAAAATAAGCTCAGCTATCTTCATAGCTCTGAGCCTCGGCAGTTCAGCAATTCACTCTGCCTCAGGTCCAAAACAAGTTTAGCTATCTTCATAGTTCTGAACCTCGGCAGTTCAGCAATTTGCTCTACCTCAGGTCCAGAACAAGTTCAGCTATCTTCATAGTTCTTAACCTCGACAATTCAGCAATTGACTCTGCCTCAGCTCCAAAACAAGTTCAGCTATCTTCATAGTCTGAACCTCGGCAGTTCAGCAATCCGCTCTGCCTCAGCTCCAGAACAAGTTCAGCTATCTTCATAGTCTGACCCTCGGTAGTTCAGAAATTTGCTCTGCCTAAGCTCCAGAACAAGTTCAGCTATCTTCATAGCTTTGAGCCTCGGCAGTTCTGGTATTCGCTCTCCCTCGGCTCCAGATCAAGTTCAGCTATATTAGTAGCTCTGAGCTTCGACAGTTCAGCTAATCACTCTGCCTCAGCTCCAGAACAAGTTCAGCTATCTTCGTAGCTCTGAAGCTCGACAGTTCAGTTATTCGCTCTGCCTCAGCTCCAGAACAAGTTCAACTATCTTCCTAGCTCTAAACCTCAATAGTTCAGCAATTTGCTCTACCTCAGCTCCAGAACAAGTTCAGCTATCTTCATAGTCTGAACCTCGACGGTTAAGCAATTCGCTCTGCCTCAACTCCAGAACAAGTTCAGCTATCTTCATAGTCTGAACCTCGGTAGTTCAGCAATTTGCTCTGCCTCAGCTCCAGAACAAGTTTAGCTATCTTCATAGTCTGAACCTAGACAGTTCAGCTATTCGCTCTGCCTCAGCTCCAGAACAAGTTCAACTATCTTCATAGATCTGAACATCGACAGTTCAGCTATTCGCTCTGCCTCAGCTCCTTAACAAGTTCAACTATCTTCATAGCTCTGAGCCTCAGCAATTCAGCTATTCGCTCTGCCTCAGCTCCAAAATAAGTTAAACTATCGTCATAGTTCTGAACCTCAACAGTTCAGCAATTCTCTGCCTCAGCTCCAGAACAAGTTTAGCTATCTTCATAGCTCTGAGCCTAGGCAGTTCAGCTATTTGCTCTGTCTCAGCTCCAAAACAAGTTCAACTATCTTCATAGCTCTGCACCTAGGCAGTTCAGCAATTCACTCTGCCTCAGCTCCAAAACAAATTCAGATAACTTCGAAGCATATGAGCTTCGTCAGATATGAAACTCCTCCAGCATTAAAATTCAATATCTTTCGGCACTGCTTTAGGACCATACATCTCCCTGTTGTAAAGTAAGCCCGGCTTAAACCAACTATTCAATTCCACGCATAGCATAAATATCTACACATGGACTTAGGGGACTCGTATGAAGGACTACAAAATTTCAAAAACATTTTTAACATCATTGCTGAAGTCCACGCATAACATAAATAATTGTACATGGATTTGGGGGACTATTGTTATGACTTGTTACAAGGTACCCCCACGTGACCATCCTGAGCCCACAAACCTCCAAGCTGATGAGCTTGCAGGCCCATGTATTTTCGAGGCCAAAGTAGCTCGAAAACGAGGCCAAAGTAAATTTCGAGGCCAACAGGCTGCGGGACTCCTCAGCTAGTGACAGCCCACGTGCAAGGATCGAACTCATGATAAAGATCTTTATTCGAATGATTGATGTGATATTTGTAAAAAGTATGTCTGTGTCTTGTCTTGTCAATGTAAGAACACTTAATATTCTGAAGGGCTAGGGAAGTCAACCCGATAGCTATGACTTGATGCTTTGGCCGAGGAGATGAGGCCACATGTAATTTGATCCAAGGGTCACCATTCCATTTGTAACACTATAAATACCCCCACCAAGTAACAATTGAAAGTTAATGCAACTTTGAATACAAAAACACAACAAAAAACGCTTGGAGCTAAACCGAGTTCATTCTCCATAATATATTTTACTCTTTACAGCTATTGATCTATTTACATATCGATTTGTTCTTATCTTACAATCGTAGTCCGTTAAATTTGCCAGAACCTGAACGGAAACGTCTCGTGTCTCTAGCTTATCCCACGTCCATCTGGAGCAATAATGACCGTTGATACCAAGTAACAATTGAAGAATAATGCAACTTTGAATACAAAAACACGACCTAAACACTGGAGTAACCCGAGTTCATTCTCTACAAGATATTTTACTCTTTACAAATATTGATCTATTTACATATCGATTGGTTCTTATTTTACAATTGTAGTCTGTTAACCTTTTCGGGACTCGAACGGAAACGTCTCGTGTCATTGAGCTCCTCTCACGTCCAGACTTGAAGTGATCTTGACTGTTGATCAACATTTACGTATTGGATCTAGCTTACACATGCACGAGTGGGTCTGGTATCTGTTAGCAGCATTTTTTGAGGTCAACAATATTCATACATAGGGATTGTTAAAAGGTATTGTGACCCAACATCTGGCAGCTTGTTGGCCATTTTTGAGATTTGTTTTGAACGAGGATAGATATATAAGTTGCCATTTATCAAAATTCAAATGCAAAATGGCCTACGGTACACCACCCTCGTCTCAATCTCCCTGTGAATTTCTCCACCTAAAAGAAGTAATTTTTTTTTTCCGAGAAAGAAGATAGTCGTTCTAATCAAGTTATTGCCAATTTTTTGACCTAAAAGTAATTTCTAGTGAGGAAGAATTTTTGAATCTAGAGTTGCTGGTTGTCTTATTTCAGTTCTAACAATGCATTTCTCTTGAGCTAAAAAAGTAAAACTGTTGTTGTAAATAATATAAACTTCCTTATGAGAGTTGTATTTAGTATTTCTTAAAAGAACAATGTTATGTGTACATGGAGATTTACAAGGAAATGTACAAATTTCCACTTGTCAGATTTTCATTCATACAAGTGCTGTCTTAACACCTATAAAGCTCACTGGACAATTAATCCGTACGAACAGTTTAACTATTCTTAAAAATATGATCTTTTGAAATTCATTATCTTGTTAGATGAGTATATTAACTATTGATTATGCATAGAGTTTGGGAATACTTTCTTAATATTTGAATTAATTGTCACAATGCATGACTTGTAGAGAAGGATGAATGTTAAATTAGATTAGTGCATCATGCTTCTTGTCTTGTAATTTGATCCTACCCTTTTATCATCATCATAAAATTCTATGTCCTAGATTATTATAGTTCCATTATGAATTATAGTGATATAATTTAGTTGAAATCATGAAAGGTATGTTCTCAAGATCCTTAGAAATGTAACATTATTGTTTTAAGTAATCGACTAGGAAACTTATTAGCATAATATGGGTTGGCGTTTGGCTACAATTAATCATATTTGAGATTTGTGTTGGTGGAGATGGTGGTGATAGAGACTTGATGATGGTGATGGTAGTGGTTGAAATTTGATGTTTGTGAAGGTGATGGTAAAGATGATGGTGCACATCTAGTGCTCAAGATGGGCAATCTAGGATGCCTTGTAAATTTTGACCCTAGACGATTAATTATTATGAAGTCCTAAAACATAATTTTTTTATAAACATAATTTAAATATTAAAATAAATAATATTTTTTATATTTAACGAAGACTCTGTAAAATCTAAAAGTATCTCCAAGGGTCTCTCTATTTTTAAAGAGCATATTTTATTATTTAGAGATCATCTATAAATTTAGAGAGTTAAAATTTTGAAGTACTCCAACAAACTATTTATATTTAACACTTAATTTACCACTCCCAAAAAATATTTATTATTTTTGTTTATATTTTATTTTTACTAGATTTTCTTTATAATATTTTATTGTTTTCCTATATTAAAAATTGAAACACTTTGAATGCATTTAATTATAGAGAGTGAGGTTGGCTCTCCAAAATTTACTCTCTAAATTAAGATGTTAATTTAAAGAGTCTATTGGAATATGATTTAAAATATTGATTCTTTAAAATAGAGAGCATCTCATGTGTTAAAGGGTCTTTTGGAGATACTCTAAAATATAGAGTAACAAAATAAAATATTTCTCACCATCCGAAAAATTAGGCTAGCATAATATTTAGTTTTCTCACATTTTGAGATGCTAAATTATTAATCAAACTATTCAAATCAAGCCCTTTTTTTAATATATTATTTTCGGTCGAAGCTATAGTTAATACATAAAATCTCTCTCATGACATTGTGTTGGAAATGAGTCAAGTTTGACTAATAATTCGGGTGGGACTCAGTATCCGTTTTGTGCGGGTCAATGGTCAAACGCGTTCTACTCTGCGAGTAGATATTCGTGATATATTTAATTTCACAAAACCTTTTCCGGATGATTGAGAAATTAATGCTAGAAGTTGGCAACTTGAAAGTAAAAATCCTGGAATTTAAAATCAAGTGTGGGAACTTTATCCCACATAGGAAGTTGAAAGAATTTTGAACCAATTTATAAACCTCAAGTTTGGATATGGGTTTGGGCCCCACGGGGTACCAATAGTCTTTGGAAGGGGGAAGTCTTAGACAATGTCTAGACTAGTCCAAAACCCACACGCGCGCGCGCCGCCGCCGACCGGCCGGCTCGGCACGAACACGAGCACGAGTCGGGTCAGGTCGTGGGTCGTTGTTGGTTCCTATATTCTTTTTGGACAAAATAAATTGAAAATTATTTATTTTTATTTATTTTCGAATTTCGAAATTAATTAATTGAAAATGTGTGTCTTTTCAAACCTATTCGAAAC
>CAIGRB010134996.1:10678-24616 GCA_903798255.1 Fraxinus quadrangulata
GTATGGTGGATATATAGATTAATTTAATTTAAATTATTATTATTAATATTAATTGTGAAATTAAAACCTAATTTTTTATTAAATAAAGTATAAACCTGATTTTCAAAAACTTGAAACTAAACAACTGATTTTATGTAATATCCACATTATTCAAGTGTGACAATCCAATAAATTTTGACACCTCTAACTATCTTAATATTCTCTCTCTTGTGGGCACTAGTAGACTTGAAAATTTTCTGACTAAAGCTTTAAGTTATCTTTTCAGGGATTTGGCTAATGTGGCTCCTTACTCAAAGATAACAATTATTTTAGTTAAACAAAAAGCAATTTACTTATAAAATTAAATTTTATTATGTTAACTATTATAGTTATTATAAGCACCTTTAAACAAATGCTACCACACAAATTTGAGGCGGCATGTCAAAAGGTTCATTGATATCATATCCGCCTTCACGCCCAAGCGCTTAACTTGTAATAGGATTTCGAATGTATTACCTAAACTCGAAATCCTTTTGGTATTGAACTTGTTAGCTTATTATGGTAGCTACAGTGATTGGTGAAACTATGATGCTTTCATTTTCTGCCATTGCAAGTCAGTAGAGCTAGAGCATTAGTTTAAATAAGTTCACTTGATTCTCGATTCAGTTAAGCTCATGTATGGACTCCATTTTATCAAATAATCATTTTTTTTTCAGAACTCATTTTCAACCACACATTTTCCCATAAAACAGTTTTGCACGTAAACTCAAAAGTTCACTTTATTTTTTACCATATATTCTTCAAAAAACCATTATTTCGACACCCATTTTAACCCAAAAATGGGTCTCAAACGAGGGCTAAGTGAATAATGTGACCTTACATTTAAATGAAACTATCATTTAATGTCATTTAGTTGTCATTTAGACTGATGTTTAGCACCGGTAGTGTTGAGTGGTGATGACTCAATAAGAAATGAGAATACACGACAAAAAGTGGCTATGATGCAATTGCACTTAATTTAAGAAAAAGGGCAAATTAGGTGGTAGGGCCTTTTGCGTTGACCTAAAGGCACTCCTAATCATAAAGAGAACACTTCTTCAATTAGCAAGTCAGAAGAGGGAGAGCAGCCCGTTATTGTTGTTAAGGATCCGTTAGTAGATCTAGCAATGAACCGAACAAGTGTGTTTCCTATTTATATCTTTTGAATGCCATAAGATTATGACTTGGATCAATGGCAAAAAGAACTTAAGTAGGCAAACCTTAATTTATAGGAAATAAGGCTTATTTGTTGTTCGTTGTTTTAATTCTATAAACTTTACAAACAATCTTGTTTCTATTAACCTTTTATCCTGTTCAAATTTCAAATGCGTTTGCTGACCATATCTTACAACGGTTCATTGAGGGAGCTCTGGTGCTGGAAAATTGTAATAGCATCGAATGAAAGAAGCTCAATATTATTTCTTAAATAAATCCTTGGAGGAACTCTCTTTTTGCCTAACTGATATCCAGACACTGAAAAGTAATAAACTCTATACTTAAAATACACTATAAAACTTATACTGTCAGATTAAAAAAAAAAATCATTACTCATTCTATATTGATTCTTTTTGCTTTTAAGAGTGGCTCTTAGGTAAGATCAGCTCTGAAGAAAACCTTCTTTCCCCTCATTGCTCAGGTTAAGAGGTTCCGGTCAACCTTATCTTGCTTATCATCCGGGGCTGAAGAGGGATACCCTTGCATATCATGGATGTGCTGAACTTTTTCAGGTTTCTGATGCATCTCATTCTCATTTTTGTTATTATGTCCATGTTCTTTGATGTGTGAATGAAATGTTGGGGCAAATAAAGGCCATTGTATCAGAAATATTGATTGTGACATGATGTTGGAATTGCACAAGCAGAAGATAATGCTGTGAATAAGTTAATGTATAATTGGGTTGTATCTTGCATTATGCTTATCTCCTTTTCCTCGATTTAGTAAAATCAGCATGTTTCTATTGTCCATGTACAAGTTGGTCAGAAGTTAATCTCATTACCATTTTGTATTATTTTATGACTTTTACAAGGTTATTTAATTCTGAAATGCTCTCATCTTCTGTAACTTAATTTATTTAATGTATTTCTTGACGTGTGACATGTCAATATACGGGTAGTTGATAAAGAATGAGGTAGAGTAAAATTTTATGGTTGCTTGGTTTCAAATGAGAAACCATGCCCTTTGTAGCATATAATGGGATTACTGAAGAGAGAAATCACTGAGAGTAATTAGATCTGCGTATAATGAGAAGTTACAGCTCACCTTTTTTCCCAGTTTTGGTCAGGAGGCTGAGATTACTGGTCTAGCAAATACATTCTAATCTGATATCGAGTTGCTTATTGTTTACCAAGGCTTGTCATACTCCCCCCGACTTGTATTTTTGTAGGATGTGCACACACAACTTATTCAATATCGGCGAGCACAGCTAATTAAACAAAGAATCATCAATGAAGAACTCCATGTGGATTCACACACTCGAAAAGGAAATGGTTCTTGTCCACTTATGCCGGAAGAGGTATTACGAGACACAGTGTTTTTCATTCAAACATAAATCCACAAATGGTCGTCCATACTGGTTTAAGACACATTCACTTTTTAAGTTCTTCCACCTTTTTTTGGTTCATATATATATGTATATATTGCAAGTATGTACAGTATCAGGTGCTGGTCCTTTCTTGTTTTGGGGTTAAATTGGTGATGTTTATAACTGCTTAAAAGTGGCTATTTCCCTAAAAGATTCCATGAATTGTCTACATCCAAAGTTCACCATGTTTTATAAACATGCTAGACGATTTGCTTATGGAAAATGATTAAATTGAATTGATGTTTTCAGTCAACTCATTATCTTGTTTATGTAAATTGAAAAACTTTTTTGCGAAATTGAATTCAAACAGAACATAAATGGATCCGTTGTGTAAGTTCTGTTTTATAATGAAGAAAATTAAACTGTTGTCTGGCTAATATACCCTTCTCCAGGCTGCATAAACTCTTGTTTATTGCTTATAAAATTCCCCCTTATAAATGACATTGCACAGTCAACTATCATAATTCTTGTTTCTACTCTTTTGCTGAAAATAATTGGAAATTATAGCTAGATGTAAAGAAACTGAGGCAAATGGCAGATGGTTTCAAATGCTGGTGTTTCTATTTGCAACAGTAGTGCTTGCTCAATATTTTAACCAAAGGTCATCAGGTGCTATCTAATTTCACTTGTTAGCTGTAAGCTTATGATTTATTGGTTGCACTCTGTAGGTTGGACTTCTGCTTCGAGCGATGGGTTACCCTCCTAGAACAAGAATATACTTGGCAGGTTCAGAAACCTTTGGGGGTCAAAGAGTTCTGATTCCTTTACGTGCCATGTACACCAACTTAGTGGATCGTACTTCATTGTGCAGTAAACAAGAGCTGGCCAATGTGATTGGCCCAGAAACTCCACTTCCTCCGGATTCTTTCCAATTTACAACTGTCAAAACTGCAAAGCAACTAAAAGAAGAGTGGGACAAGGCAGGCCCTCGTCCCAGGCCTCTTCCTCCACCTCCTGGCCGACCTATTTATCAACATGAGAAAGAAGGTTGGTATGGATGGATTACCGAAAAGGATTCTGAGCCGGATCCTTCGCCGATTGATTTACGGGAGCAAGCACATCGTTTGCTCTGGGATGCTCTTGATTATATTGTCTCTGTTGAAGCTGATGCTTTCTTTCCTGGTTTTGATAATGATGGTAGTGGATGGCCAGATTTTTCAAGCTTGGTCATGGGGCATCGGCTATATGAGATGTCATCTACTAGAACATATCGACCAAACAGGTAAAAGGTTTAATTCGAAAAAGTTCTCCTATTTCCTATCTTTGTGAGTATCATATTCATTCTTAACTGCCTTGGACCCTGGTTGTCATGCAAGTATTTCTTGTTCTTTTTCTCTTTATAAAATAACCTGGTTGTTTGGTTTACTACAGAAACTTTGATGTTTTGACAAGGAATAAAGTTGTTTCTTTGAATTTGAAATAATTCTTGTTTTATGGTTTATATTTTGATTGTCAGCCAAGATGCCTGGTTATCTATATGCTTTAGTGACGTACTAGGAATGAAGTTGTTTCATAGATGTTTTTTTTTCCTTCAATGTGTCATATTTTGATTCTCAGCCAGGACGCTGAGTACTAGGTTACAAGTCAATTTGGACCTTTGAAATCGAGAAAAAAAGACTTCAGAACCTGAAGGTTTCATGTTTAGCAGACTGAATGTATAGAATGATTTTTAGGCATAGCAAGGATGTGGATGATTAGTGGAGTCCCAGTAAAGAAGTATTTTATTCAAAGAATAATTTCCTAAAGTAATTAGTTTGGTTGTCAATAAGAAAAAAGGTTGAAAGGGAAAGAAATTAGGATGCTTGAATGAAACAGAGAATTATTAATGAAATGTACATGATTGGAAGATACCCACCAAATTAAATGGTACTCTAAATAATGGTGTTGTTGGACCAATTATAATTTTGTGGTGCCGAGAGTGGGCAAAGCACAATGCCCATAAGATGAATGCATGAGATGCGAACATGTTAAGATAGGTATTTGGTAACATGGAGGCAATTGAGGAAAAACTCAAAAAATTACTTGCATGAATCGGCGACTATTATATAGACCCACGGTTCTTTTTCTATTTCAGTAGAACATGCTATAAGAGATTGAGGTACAAACAAATAATAATTGTTTGGCGTGGTTGAAAGATTTGAATGTATAGCAGCTTTTAGTAGATGTAGAGCTAGATCAAATGGAGGTATGCAAAGAATTGTATAGTCAACCTTAAATTTGTTGGGAATGAGGCATAACTTCACGTGATTGTTTTTTTCCATATTTGACTTCAAACCTTTGATCTTCCTGTCTTTTAATGTTTTGGTGTGTACTCATCTAAGCAGGAAATATCTCGCTGATCTCTTAAATAGTACCACCGATCATCTGTACCATCCCTCGCGCAATTGGACACTCTCTGTACGGGAGCACCTCAACCGAAGCACTACAGAAGATGGCATTATGCAGGAATTTCAACTATCAAGATCGAAGTTGTTCCTTTCCCACCCGATCCCAGAATGCTCGTGTACAACTGTCAAGACTGCTGAGAATCTACATCCCGGCAAGAGCAGTAATCTCCATGTTCTGTTTGAAGGACAGAGTGAGTGCCCCAAATGGATGGTACAAGCTACAAAAACAGCTGGAACACAAGATAGCACTGATGATGAGAATGAAACACAAGAAGATGAAATCGATTTGGGACAGGAGGAATCAGATGGTAGTGGAGAAGGTGACTCAATACCATCCATGGAGCAGGATGAGGAAATGGATCCCGATGATTAAAATAGTGGTACAGATATAATCCTATGTTTTGAAGTCCGTAGTCTTGTTGCTGCTATCAAGTCAAAGCATAAGCATTACAGATGAGTATGTTTCCTTTGAGGTTAATTTGTTGACGCAGCTGTAGGAATCTTCCATACTGGTGCATTGCGAATTCTATAGGGTCCGAGTTATTGGTAACGGGTTCTTCTTACATAGTTTACAGTAAATATGTGCAACCCACCTTCATTCGGCATTTAGTGGTGGGGATTACGGTCAATTCCTCTTATAAATCCCCCATTCCTCGTCCCCCCGTCTTTATCAACATATAGAAGATCGGAAAGGTGTCTTGTTTTCCCCCAATTTTTTCCCATACATCAGCTGTATAATTTCCCGGATTTTGAGAGCTATTTTAAAAAGACTACAGTTGTTCATTTGCTTGTTCTAATTATTCTTTGATTTTGTTTGGCCTCTCTCCCCCTTGGCATGTTTAGCATTGTTTGGTTTGGATAAAAAATAGATTATTTTTAGGTTTTGATAGAAGTTGACGAAATATGTGGTTGAAAAGTTGATAAAAGTTGTGGGTCTTATGAAATTTGGTGGTTGAAAATGAGTTTGAGAAAAAAAAATGAGGATTGAACAGGAGTTTAATGAGTTGAATTGAAATGTGAAAGAGTTAAATTTGTGTTCATTGTACTGTACAATGTTGTTTCGTACAACGTATCGAGGAGGTCTTTACTGTTTTTTATCTATCTAATTTCCGTTGCATACCCAATTGGACGATAAATACTGGCAATATTGCTTTTCACTCTTGTGCTTTGGGAGATGAATGCCAACAAGTAGAATGTTCTTGGGGTCCAAAGAGCCTTGCTTTGTGAACTCTTCAGTCCAAGGAAAAAATTCCCTTCTAATAAAAGATAGGAGGGAAAAGAGCACGGGAGTTGCGGGAGTTTTCCGACTCTTCTCTTTTTTACTTGAGTCGTCCTCGACATTTTTAAATTTGCAGCACCTCGAATTCCGAATAAATTGTCAAATTTGGTGTTGAATTTTCATTGGGTTCAAATTTAAAAAATACAATAAATATTTCATAAATTATATCCTTGAATTCTCTATTTTATCTAATAACAAGTTGTTAGCAAAAACTAAAGGATTGTGATCCAGATGTGGAATAATGCTATTTGTACTTAATGGGGGTTACATAATAATTTGCATATAGATGACAATAAAGAGAGTGAGGATTATTTTTTTATTTGATTGAAAAAATTCTGATTTGATCATATCTCACTACATCATATGTATGCAAACTATTATATACATATAGAACAACCGCTTGACATGATATTCGCTTTCAAAATTTTCATAGTGGACATAATGATAATATGAAGGAGAGAAAGATTATAATAACCGATTTGTTTTCTTTTCATCTCTTTTTCCCCTCTCTCTCTCTCTCTCTCTCTCATGTTATCGTCATGTATATAATGGTGTACAAATAATATTACTTATTATTTAAAAATATGTTGGAAGGCATAATCTACTTTAATTTTTATTTTTTAAAAAAATACGATAAACTCATCGCCAAAGGAGTAAATTATTATATATTTCTATAATTTCTTATTCAAATGCTTTACATGAAAACTTATTCCATAACGATTAATTTCCATTAAGAAGGTTTAATTACATTCTATTTTTATCTCTTTTACACGATTTCTTTTATCTTTTATCATTTAGAATAAGTTTGTCTCTGCGTCTCTAATATTTCATCAATAATTTGAAACATTGTTGATTGTTCTCATACTATAATATTTTCTCCAATTGGTTATCAATTTTAAAAACAATTATGAGTTCGACAGTACATAATGAGCCTCTTTAATATTGTCCTATCAAACAAATTAACGACAAGTTAAAAGAGAACATATTTTTTTATTTTTGTAGCTATTTGACGAACTTGACATTTTCAATCTTTCTTATAATCATCTTTAAATTGTTACAATCTCGTAACACTTTTAAATGTTCCCTAATAAATTTTGCATATATACCAAAAGTAGATGGATTGTTTTGAATAAAAGGAATATCGAAATAAACTAATATAGCATTTGAACGATAAGTTGATATAATTTAATAACGATATTGATAGTACAAACTTTTTTTTAAAGATGGTATAATTAATGCCATTGGCAATTCAAACTAAAAGAGTGTAGAAATCTCCAAATATACATGACTTGTCATTAAAAATGTACATTTTCTTCTTCAAATGTTAGTTTGATAGTAGGTTATGATCCTCTTTACTATGTTAGGCCAAAAACAACTAATGACAAGACAAAGAGAACATATTTATAATTTTCTGAATCTATGCTCTATAGTAGATAACAAGCCTCTTAAATATGTTATGCCAAGAACGACCAACGATAAGATAAAGAGAACCTCTTTAATACGTAATGCCCAAAAACGAGTAGGACAAAATAAATAGAAAATATTTTTGATTTGACATATTTATTATGCATAACACGTAATTTAATCTTTAATTTTTTTAATTTTTGTATGTTAATCATGCTGCGTATTTTATTCAGAAATACAAATTTATTCTTTCAGGCCTTAATGTTTCCATCATTTTTAATTTCAAAATTTGAAAAAAAAATATTCTCTTAAAAATATGGTTTTTTGCTTGACTCTTAACATAAATGAGTGTTTTTTTTTCTTCACTTAATTGTCAGAATAGATTTTTATATTTTGTTTATTTTATTTCCGTATATGTATATGAGTAACTATTTACACATTTCTAGGAAAATTTGCAATAGAGACTCCAAACATTTAAAAAATGTGTTATCAGGTATCAAACCTTCTAATCTTAGCCCTACATCCCAAATCTTATAATAAATGTGATTCTAGAGGACCTCTAAACAATTCTTATCATAACGATAATTAGTTGACCAAAAGTCAAGCGTTTCATCAATTTTTAGAAAAGGGAAAAAATGATTACTCTATATTTTTTCACTTAAAATAATTAAAATAATCAAATAAAAAGAGAAAAAAGAAAAAGAAAAGAGATATTTCATCATATTTTTTGTCGACAACACCACCAGAACCCCACCTAAAACCAATAGTGACAAATGAGTTTTTGGGTGGTGGATGGGAGAGTTAATTGTTTCAGTAATCACCCAATTTATATCATGGTCACGGTTTACTCACTAAACTTTAAACTTCTTCACAGTGTTCGTTGAACTTTCTTTGTTTGCACTCCATTTATCATCCTAAAAAATTTGCTTCCTTATTCATTGACGTGGCAAGTTAAGGCTATTAAAAAAATTACAACTCAATCAAACTATTGTTTCATTACTCATCAAACTTACACTTAATCACGGTTTATTCACCAAACTTCAAAATGCTTCTCAATGGCCACTCATATTTGATATGTTGCACTCTATTTATCATCCATCATTTTTCGTTCCCTTTATTGTTAATGTTTGAACAAAAACTCCACGAGATAAGTTACAAATGTAAAATGTAAAATAAAAAATAAAAAATAAAAAAAATCTACAACTTAACAAAATTATTAACTTACCAAAATCATCATATGTGAAACGTAACTTCCATGTCCCCATAAACTTCTTCAAAACCTAATAAAGTATTTCCAGTGATTCTTTTAGAAATATCATTTTTCTAATTTAAATGTCTACAGTACAAAAAATATGTTTCAATCTGAGACTAAAAATTTGAAACATAACTTGTTCTGGTGGAAATTAATTTGTGAAAATACTTTGTCTATAATTTACCCATTGACTGCTAATTGCATCAAATTGATCATAAGTGGTCTTCAATCATCATTTAATATTTCGAATCAACTATTGGATATTTGAACTTTGATCTTCGAACTTTAGATTTCTTGCAATTTCATCCTTTTTCTCTTTCATTGTCTCTAATTTCGTCAATTTTATCTATCTTTACCTAACAAACACAATATACATAGAATCAAGCCATAATTCATTAAAATATCCAACATATACTCCAATTTAAAGACTTAAATAATAGTACAAAATGCACTTATCACTCGGATTTTTTAAGGCTGAAATTGGGGACGCTTTATTGGATTTTTAAAAAATTTATGAGGGTGTGGAAGTCGCGTTTCACATATGGTAATTTTTGTGAGTTGATGGTTTAACTAAGTTATAACTTTTTTGATGATTGCAACAGAGTGAACAAAATATGGCAGGTGATGATTGGAGTGCAACATCTCTAAAACGAGTGACCATCGTGAAATATTTTGAAGTTTGATAAGTTAACTATGATCAAGTGTAAGTTGGATGAGTAATAAAACAATGGTTTGGATGTGTTGTAATTTTTTTAACGATTGTAACTTTGTCACAACAGATTTTTGTTAGCTACGTCAACGGAAAATGTAACGAATTTTTAAGGGTAGTGAATGATGTGCATATGGACAAAGTTCAGCGAGCACTGTGAAATACTTTAAAATTTAGTGAGTAAACCGTGATCATGATATAAATTGGATGATTATTGAAACAATTAAATAGTGGATGGATTCATTTTTTTAATGATTTTCATTATTTCAAATTATTATTTTAATTTGGTTTCTAAAATTATTACAAAGGGTGGTTATATTTTCACTAAAATTTTTATTTGATACACCATATTTTAAATTACAGTTAAATTCCTCAATCTTTGCTCATTATAATAATTTTTTCTTAATTTTCACCGAATTTTTATTTTCTAAATTCATCATTGATGATAATTTCTATCAAAATATTTTATTTTCATGCTTTAAAATGAGGTAAAAACTATTTTTTTCGCACTTTCTTTATTTATTTTTTAAAAATACGATGTGAAATAAGTTATTTAACACCATTTCAGCGAACTTTTGGACATAAAATTATTTTTAAATATAAAATGTGTTAACTAATGAAAAGTTTAACTATAAGATTGAAATGAAAAATCGTTAGAGACATAAGTGCAATAATGTGTAAATATTAAGAACCTCAAGTACAATTAAAATGTGGTATAAGAAATAAAAATTATGGTGTGAATATAGTGATCTTATTATAATTTCTTTTAAGAGTGAAAACATGAAATGTCATTTCTGCCCCTTCTTTAAAATGATCAATTTCCACAAAGGCTAGTGATTACATTGATAAAAATCAAATGTTCAGAATCTATTTGCACTATTTGAGAAGGTTAGGGACCCCAACTGTAGTTTTCCAAAAAATAAACCCTCAAAATTTCCAAAATACACGTGTCAGCCAACCACGCAGTTCAAGCGCGTACAAATCCCTTACCAAGTAAGTTGTACTTTACACTTAACAACGTTGTACCTTGTCCTCGCGGGTATGTCAACAAGATAAAAGCTTCATATTTACATCGGTGTCCCTCCCTCCCCTCTCTCTAAAAACCGTTTGCTGACACCGCCCAGCGATTTCTCTCTCTAAAAGCATACCAACAGATAAATTTATACATACATAACAACATGTGTGATGTATTCTATGTTCTTTTTATGATTTTATCTATAAACAATTTGGTTAATTTTTTTAGGCGTTTTAGTTTCTTGTGATTTTTCTTCAGGTATGATCCCTGCTTCCATCGTTTTCTACGGTTTTTAATAAATTTTCATTAAGTGTGTATGTATGAATCGGCATTGGGATTTTGAGTTCTTTAATTAGGGTTTCTAGACTAGGGTTTTTAGTTTCTCAATGGGGGCTCGCCTTGGGCGTTTGTTTGTATTAATTTCTATCCGTATTAGTGTACAACCTCGAAATTAGTTTTTTTTTTTCTTTTTAATTTTTCTATGTTTTTTGAATTATTAAATGTATGTGTGGCTGTGTGCGCAATGTATATATGTATGTCTATGTGTCTGCTGTTTTCTATGTGGTTTTATTTATTTAATTGTACATTAAGGACGATTATCTAAGTAGATGGCATCCAGTTAATTGTGTTTTGAGAATTCCCTCCCCAAAACAACGCAAGTAGCATTGGAAGGAAGAATACAATATGGCCACATCCTTTTATGATCATGCTTTGAGCATGTTTGACTAAGCTTTAAAGTTAGTTTTGGAAAAATTATGTCATGCGAAGAGAAGCTTAAAAGTTTTTTGAATTCTTTTCAGGATTAGCTAAACATGCTGTCTCTTAGTAAAATGAACAACATTATAGGTACTTTTTGAGTTGGATGTTTCACTTTAGCAGTGAAAGTAGTTATTCTAGTCTTATTTACATCATAGAAAGATAGCACCAAATGCAGTATCAATTTGTCGCAGAAACTTATCAACAAAACCCAGCTCACCCATGGAGCCCTCTCCCTCAATATCCAAAATCCAACCACCACCTAACCAAATACCCACCACCCAGCAATCACCTACCCTGGTCGACGCGGACGACGGCAACGAGGTATCGACCAGCGAACCCACCCCTATCGGCCTCACGCCATACCCCTATGGCCATTCCGGCCAACGCCCACACGCACAGGCGGCGGCCCTAGGTGGAGACCCTAGCACCGCTGCTCGAACCGGAGCAGGAATCTCAAGCGAGAACTAGTGGGTGGAGGCGAGGACTTCAAGCGGGTAGAAGTTGGCGGAAAACAGTTGAGCGATCTGGGTTCCAAACCCAAATTTACCATGATCTTGTCACCTTTTCGGTAGACGTGCCCAATCGGTGCTGTGTGCAGACGTTTTCAACACGGGGGGCTGTCCGGTGGTCCACGCTCCGCTTCGGCGGCGGACCTGCCGGCACCTAAGGGCCACTCGCCGCTGCCGAAAAACCTGAAAAATCAGAAAAATCAGAAAAATCAGCAAAACGTGCCCAGATCACCCAACATGCCCGTGTTGTTATCAGATGCGCCGTATATGCACAATCAAAGGAGAAAGTGGTCGAATGCATATGATTTGGTATTTAGTCAGCAATTTAGAGTTGAGATGAAGGAGTTTGTGGTGTCTGTTAACGAATCAGGTACTGTTAGGATGATAAAGTGGGGCTCGAGGATGTCGACCGCAATCTATATGGGGAGGTTTGGTGCACTTTGGATGGCGAATGTGGTGGATAAGTTGAGAGCGGCTAGTAAGTTGGAGGATTTTGTTGCCAAGTTTATTGAGTCACCACGAGCTTTTTTGGCATAATGTTGTGCGAACAGCCGCGGTAGTACTTGACGATAGCTCAGTATGGATAGAGGCGTCGGAAGGGAGCTGTGATGGTTCCGGAAGGTGTGGATGGAGAGGGATGGGCAACGTTTTCGCGGGTGTTTAATGCTGTTGTCGATTCATTTGTTGCGAGAGATAAGGCTAAACGTCGAACGATGGATGAAAGAAATCGATAAGGGATGACTTGTGCCGAAGCTACGGCAAACTCACAGACATCGCATAAAGGATGTATAATGTGAGGGAATATGACGATAATTTTTTGATGCCTAAGCCTATGGGGAGACACGCAGAAGGTTCACATGGTGGCATATTGAACAGTGTTGAAATAGGGGCCCGTGTCTAGGCGTTGAAAGACGAGTTGGATGATTTAATCAGGCTAGTGTGATGTGGTTCTAAGGGGAGTCCCAGGATATTCTATTGTCATAAGTGTGGGTTTGGTGTGGATGAGCCTCTAGCTAACGAAAAATCAAATAGAGAGCTTAGTTCCTAAGGAGCTATCACCGAATGTGGCTCATATTAAAGACAAGCAGAGAATGACTAAGCCTAATTGCAAGTATGAGGCACGATTTGAAGCAGTATATTCTGGAAATGATGACCGGATCGAAGTGATGGATTTGAATACGGATGAGAGTTTTGGGGTCCGCAGCAAATTGGAAGGTGACAGTCCTGAAAGAGCACGATGACGCACGGGCGACAGTTATGGTTGGGAACACATATAACAGAAGACACGTTAAATCCCTAAAAGAAAAAGAATTAAGGACTGAAAAAACTTTGGTGTTGTGGGTTAATGGCGGCCAGGAAGGGAGGACCGACAATGATGTTGTCCATGTGGATGAAACGGAGGGATATTCGTATGACCATTTGGAGTGTTGTCATGGAGAGGAAACAACAAAGGTGAATGCGATTGAAGCTGGACCCCAACCTTCAAATTGGGTCCATAAAAAATTCAGGATTTTAGTAAGTTGGTTGACGTGTCCTGCGATGGATATGAAAGCAGACTTATGCAATTATTTGAGGAATTGGAGGCTAGTAGGGGGCAAGAGATGAGTACACAAGGAGGCAAAGCAAGAAGGAAGTGCGTCCGCGAGCTTAAGCGACTCGAATGGTCAGTAAATTACGATGCTAAGGGTGGCGAGGCAAGGAAGGGATTGCTAGGGAGGGGTGACGAAGCGTTAAAATGACCCAAAAACTTATTAGCTGGAATGTGAGGGGGCTTAATGAGGCTGGAAAAAGATTAAGTATTCGTAACTTGTTAAGGGGATGGAAGGCGGAAATTATTTGTTTGCAAGAAACTAAGTTAGAGTGTCTCGAAGGCTGTGGTTCGTAGCTTATGGGGGGGAGTACATGTTGGATATCAGTTTTTGGGGTCATCGGGGGCATCAGGAGGTATGCTTATCATGTGGGACACTAGAGTTTATGATATGGAGGATGTCAGTATGGGGTCCTACTCGCTTTCGCTCTCATTCA
>CAIGRB010134996.1:27621-41497 GCA_903798255.1 Fraxinus quadrangulata
TGCAGTGGCTAACAGATTAGAGAGAATTCAAAGGGAATTTCTTTGGGCAGGGTTGGGAGAGGAGAGGAAACTTCATTTGGTTAAATGGGGAGTTGTCTGCTCTCCTATGAGGATGTGGGGTCTTGGATTGAGGAGGCTTACTTTTTTTAATAAGGCATTATTTGGCAAATGGCTGTGGCAGTTTGGTGTGGAGAGGGAGAGTTTCTGGAGAGAAATCATTGGGGCGAAGTATGGTGTGATAGAGGGGGGATGGTGCTCGGGTGAGGGTCGTGGGTCTTACGAGGTCAGTCTGTGGAGGTATATTCGACGAGGTTGGAACGACTTTCAGAATAGCTTGACTTTTGGGGTGGGGAATGGTAATAATATCAGATTTTGGGATGATTGTTGGTGTGGAGATATATCGTTAAAGGTGGGGTTTCCTTCCTTGCATCGCATTACTATGATGTCTTCTGTTATGGTGAATGACGTTTTAGTCATCCACAATGGGAGTCAGTTGGAATATTACTTTTCAGAGAGGTTTGCAGGATTGAGAATTAGATGATTATGCATTGTTTCTAACTGATTTGTATGAGGTGCAGATTGGGGTAGGGGAGGATGATCGTAGCTGATGGAGGTTGGCACAGAATGATATTTTTTAAGTTCGCTCTTATTTTAGATCTCTCTTGGGACCTGTGGAAAGTGCATTCCCCTGGATGAAGGGGTGACAATGCAAATTGCCCCCACGGGTGGCATTTTTACTGTGGACGATTGTGAGGGGACATGCATTAACGATGGATAATTTTCCGAAAAAAAGGCTTTTATATAACCGAGTGGTGCTATATGTGTATGAGCGATAAGGAAACGTATGACCACTTGTTCATTCAATGTGACGGTGTCCGTTGACTATGGAATGGTATTCTGGCTTCTCAACATATAGATTGGATGTTGCCTAGACGTATAGAGGACGCGTTGCAGGCATGGAGGAGGAAATTTCGTGATAAGGATAGCAAGCTAGTATGAAATTTTATCCCGGGATGCATTGTATGGTGTGTGGAGGAAAAGAAACAACCGATGCTTTGAAGATCAATTACGGACCACAGAGCAATTTAGAAAATTATTTTATCTGAAAGAAGACCGGTTACGGACTATAGAGCAATTTAGAGAATTATTTATTCTGACTTTGTATACTTGGTTTAATGCCTGACTAGTAATCCTATAAAGGGGCGGTCTAATTTCATGTATTTTCTTTCTTGTTTAAACTGATAATACACTTCCTGTGTATTCTTCTTTGATTAATAAAATTTTCTGATTACCTATAAAAAAAAAAAACGAAAAAAATTTACACCATAGATAAAATTTTGCATTTATACATATCTTTCATGCATCAATTACTCCTGAGCTTCTCTCCTTTTTATATGCATTTTATGTATTAATTCATGTATATCATGAGAGGCATTAAACTTAAGAGTTGGGGAAACTTGTACAGGTTTACTACATGTTATTGTAAAAATACGATTCTTAAATTAGTTTCCAGATGTTGAAGCTGTGAATTTCTCCAGTTAGTATATTTCATTGGTAGTGTTTCTATGAACTGGGTTTTTTCTCTGGCTGTGGGTTCCATTTCCTTATCTGTATCTTTTTATTTGTTAGGATCAGATGTCGCTGCCATGAATTTCTTTGGAAAGAGTCTTTCATGACTCCGGGTTCTACTTCTAGGACATTGTTGTATTGCCGTTGCTGAGATTTCTAATTTTATCAGACAAATCTGGTAAATCAGTAATATGCTTACTGAGATATCGGTAGGCAAGAATGTTTGTGATTTCAAGGAAGGATCTCCTGTTGTCAGTCATAATTGTGACAGCGGTATATTATCTGTTTCTCCACAATTGTCTGAGCCCTCCCATGTGAGAGCAGAGCCATCTGTACTCATGGCCACATTAGATCTTTCGGGTGGAGATATCCTCCTTGCTGCTTTTGACTCTTTAAGCTTTGTCGAGAATCCTGGGCATAGAGCTGATGAAGCAAAAGACACTGTCAAATTTGATGCTCCTAATTCTTGTGTCGAAGTTGATCCATCCAGACAGCAAGACACCGAGGTAAAATATTATTCCGAGTCTGTTCATGTAGCTGATCCATCTTCGCAGAAGGATTGTGAAGGCCAAGATGTGGTTAAAGTTGATTACGTTCCTGAAACAAAACCTCTAATTGTGTATTCTTCACGGAGGAGGAGCGGGCGCAACCTTAAATTAAATCAAAACAATGAGGAGCATAAACCAGATGGAAAATGCAGGCGAACAGCTAAAAAGAACAAAATACTGGATTCGATTTCCTTGCAAATTTCAAGGAGGAGGAGAAGTGCATTCTGCAAACGTGCTCGTTCCTCAGTTTGGGGATCCCTGGGAGATATAATCCAAGGTTTTGAAGTGAATGTTGGGCTCGACATGAATTTAAATAATGGGATAGGACCAAAGAGGGCAAAAGATGGTCTAGTGAATGGAAGGAGGGCTAGAAATTCAAAAAAACCAAATGGAAAAAGCTGCACTTTAACTAGTAATATCTCTTTGAAGGTTAAAATTGGAAAAACAAAGGGCCAGTACTATTCAAAAAGTAATTATGTTGAAAATCTTCAAGAAAAGGAGAAAAATATTTCCAATTTATTCAAGGGTATTGAAAACAAGTTGGAGGAAGGGGTCGCTAGAAGTATAGGTTTGCCATGTAAAGGAAATTTGGAGAAGTTGACCTTGTCTGATGCTTCTATGTTTAATATACACCTTGATGACAAGGACATTGTTGATAATCCGTCTGCTTACATTTCAGTAGATCCTCGGGGAATTATTAGCCAGGAGGAGGTTGATAAATTGGGAGCGGCAAATAATAACAGGTGTTCAGATCCAGGAACTTCACCTGATTCAGAAGTTATAAACTCAGTTCCTGATTTTCGAATTTTTGGAGAAGGTTCAAAAAATATGCACGATGTTCTGAATTTGTCAAAGGTGTATGTTTCCTCTGGAGAGGTTGTAAGTTTGAGTTTGCCACCAAAGAGCACTAAGAAAGGAAAAAAGAGAGGAAAGTGCCCTCAGGTAGGTGACTGCAGTGTGGAAAGCAAGCTATTTAGTTCTGAAATCATGAATAATGCTCAAGACTCTGTGGAACTTGGACATGGACACATATTAGGTGCTGAGTCTTACTATATTGATGCTTCCATGAACACAGCTGGAAAAGCATGTTTGGACACATCTTGCTCTGAGGGAGTTTCTGGAGATCCTATGCATTTTTCAAGATTTGCTGACATGGAAACCTCTTGTGAGGCATCAAAAGTCCAGACCAATAAGGATATTAATCCTTCTACACTTGTGAGTGCAGTTGAGTTGTCGGAGTCACAGATATGCAAGGACCTATTTCCTTCTAACAAGGGGCAAAAAATTCCTGAAAATTCTAGAGAAAATGGAGGAAGTAAGAGTAGGTCTGAAGTTTTGGATCTACCCATCAAGAAAAGAAATGCTTCCAGAAAGAAGGGAAGCCAATGCCATTCAGTTGCTAATCATGATGTTAAGGAGGGTGGTGATTGCTGCATCTTCAGTGGAGTGGAAGCAGGTATTGTAATAAGTCTGGATATATACATTACGTGGACGAGTGATCCTCCCCTCTTAGATCCAGAAAAAGAATCAGAAAGTTCAACTTCCTTATTAATGAAGTATTAGATGATTAGACCTCTTTCATACCGTAATTATTTTGTAGGAAATCAATTATCGTCTGATCTCGGGGAAAGTGGATGTGCAAGCCAAAGATCAAGTGGAGAGACACACAACTTAGAACTTTTTCCTTGTGGGGAAAGGGAGTGTACAGTTCCAGCGAGGAGCGCATGGGTACTTTGTGATGATTGTGATAAATGGAGGCGAATACCTGCTACACTTGCAGATCAAATTGAAGAAGCAAACTGCAGATGGTAAACAATCGTGTCTGTTGCACTTGAGCTTTGCAGTTATGCTACAATTCTTACCATGATATACGCATCTTTCAGTAAAACAGAATCCAAGTTATCTCCTAATGCCAGCATCTTAATTGACAGCTTCTTTATTATTACAAGGCTTATCTTACAAAGCAGTGCATATTGTATCAATCTGGTCCAGTTGACCCCGTCTTTGTAGATTTATTGCTTCTACAAGAATTCAAAGCATCATTACTCTTTTGGCAATTAAAATTTGTACTGTTGAATGACATATAACTTGCTCATGTTTAAAATGGAAGTTTCAGAAAGAGAAAATAAAAAAAGAAATCTTCTTATAGAACTCTGTCAGGATTGCTGCTTCAATTTTATGGTTTTATTGGTCTTACTTGTCGACTCTTGTTAATTGCATGAAGATAGGTTACTCCAAAATTTGACGACTAATGAGTTTAAGGAAATGTTCTTGGTGGAAAAAGAATGGAATGTACGTTCAAATAGTATTGTTGGTAAACCAATTTTACTAGCAAGACTGGATCAAATAGCTAATATCCTTTTTTTTTTTGGTCTCTGATTCATATGAAAGGACCTGCAAGGATAACAGGGATAAAAACTTTTCTGACTGCTCAATTCCACAAGAGAAGTCAGATGCAGATATCAATAAGGAGCTGGCTATATCTGATGCTTCATGTGAGGATGACGCCTTCATGAAGTCTAACCAAAATCAATCAACTGGTATTTAATCATTACAATGATGTGACAGCATAAGGATTTCTGCATTTGAATTTCGAATGCATTTAATGGTGATCTCTTCCTTAGTTCCTTGGTTTATGTCTGATATAAGTCTGTGTTTTGCAGTTGCTCAACATTCATCTTGGACGCTTATCAAGTCAAACTTGTTTCTGCATCGCAGTCGCAAAACCCAAACCATTGATGAGGTAAACACTTATCTGTGTCTTTTTTAATGTCGAATCTCAAAATTTACTTTACATATATCTCGTGGATAGTTTCAGTGTTTCTAGGTGAATTTGTGTGCACAACAAAGACCCTTTTTTTTAAGGTAGAATTGACTGATTATATTGATTAAAACATATACCTTGTCCTGCCTTTTAATGGTTAGCGATGTAGATATTAGTGGCCCGGTGATATTCCAGGACCTGTCAAGCAATTTGCGACTGTATAATTGTATTGACAGGACAATTGGGGATTGATATGATGCTTTTGACAAGTCAATGATTTTATAAGTTGTGTCAGCAGATCCCAGCATATGCAATTGACATGGGATCTGCAGGCATGAAAAGTGCCAACATTGTAGAGTGTGATTTTATATTCTTTAGAACATGAGTGGTTGCTAAGAATCATTAATTTAAATAAACTAGCCAAAACTGTGATGCTCCATTTCTCAGCAATATGATTTGAACATTGGATGCTCCAAGCTTCCTTTCACCGTGTGCTTAAGAATTTTGTGAATGTTTACATTTTTTTTTTTTTGGAAATATGCTGATTCTTTAGTTTTCTTTGACTCAATATCATAGTTTGCACGGGACCAACTACTCAAATATATAAAAAGTGTAAGACTGTAAGCAGTGCACAAAAATGATATATTAAGGATAGTACCATGTATGAATAATGTGGTCTCTCTGTCTGTTTGGTTGATGTTTACCTTTATCTGCTTTTCTGTATATGAACACGAGTATTTGAAACCTGAATGACATTACAGATGATCCTACGCATTTCAAATTTAGTTTTTTAATAAGTCTTTTTTATTCTTTAACAGATAATGGTTTGCCATTGCAAACCCCTGTCAGACGGTCGAAGTGGTTGTGAAGACAAATGTTTGAACCGGATGCTTAACATTGAATGCGTTCAAGGAACCTGCCCATTTGGTGAACTTTGTTCAAACCAACAGGTGCTTAATTTTCCAGTAAATTCCACTTTTATGTATTGATTTTGCATTTGCATCTAACGATCAGTTATATATATATGCTTGCAGTTCCAGAAGCATAAGTATGCTAAGTTAAAGTGGTTCAGATGTGGAAAGAAGGGATATGGCCTTCAGGTGGTAGAAGATATCGCTGATGGACAGTTTCTTATTGAATATGTTGGAGAGGTGACTTGGATTCTGTTCGCTTAATTTATGCTAAAATCTTCATGTTGAAAGTAGTTAAACAGTTGTACTTGCTAGATGGAATGAACGGAAGAGGAATTTTTTGCATCTTATTGCCAATTTGGACTAGGTATAAATGTAAGATGATTATTTTAAATCGATTTGCCAATCTAGAGTTGCTGATTATTCTGTCTTCACTAAATTAGCTTTTGATTTTTCTGTTTCATTGCTAAGTGTTAGCATCCTAATATTTTGCGGGCTTCATTGTTCCTTGTCATTAAAATATAGTTTTTTTTTTTTTAATATGTGACACGGTTCCTACGGAAGCTGGAAAATACGTCATTGCGTTGTATACATGCGAAACAATACATTTGCCTCCATATTCCCCTCTAGGGTTTTCTTGTAGTTGTGTTGACCCCTTTTATTTGGCACTGTGGGCATTGCATGAATGATAGGGGTTTTGGAATTTTTTGGTTAATGTAGATATTAGAAGTTTGTTTATGGAAATCATTGACCTCTGGCTAGGGAGATTTATAATTGTTATGATCTCAATTTTGTGTAAAGTTCACACAAAAACATAGTGATATTTATTGATTTAAAAACTTTCTTCATAGTTTCATATTTTAACATAATGAGTAAATTAAACATATATTTATCCATATTCACAAGTATTTATGCATTTAGGGTCTTAATGAGGCAAATTCACTTATATGCTGATGTGACTTTATGGATCTCACAGGTGCTTGATATGAATGCTTATGAAACACGTCAAAGAGAGTACGCTTTGAAGGGTCATAAGCATTTTTATTTCATGACATTGAATGGAAGCGAGGTTTGACAATCATTACTTACTCTTTGTTACTATGTGTAGTGTTTAAAACATCCGTTTGAAATTGCATTAGTTCAATCAGTCTTAATCCTGTCGTTAACTTTGTCAGTTTTTTTGCTTCAAGGCAAACTTCAGTTAGTGCCATTGCTAACTTCTTGCATGTGAATTTTGCTTGCTTTGAAAAGGATTGTCTTGCATTGTATTTTTTTTTTTACTGTAACCCTTTATAATATTTTATTGGAAGTGCTCGAATGATAAGCACTCTCTTGATGGGAAGGAGTCTCTCCTTTTGTATCCAATTCAAAAGGCAATTTTAAGAAGAGGCCTTCAGGGTTTTCTTAAAACCAGGTCATACAGCTGCAATGCCAACAGCCTCTGTTCATCTCTTCCACCTTCCGTTCTTTTGTCAATGATGAAAAAACCCCACATAAAATGAACCACGACAATACTAATGTCTCCTTTTGTTCAGCCATCCTATGTAACTCGAAAGGATTTAACATTTAGGGCTTTTATTTTATTTTCTTCTTTAGAATTTCGTGGTCGTATCAGGAGTCTGGAAGTGCTTGGTAGATTGCTTATTTTACATTTTCTATTTAGAAAGGTGGGTCTTTGTTAAATAACTAGTTGGATTATTTTCACGGTTTTGTTGCTGGTGGTTGTGAGTGGGGGCTTCTGGGGTTGTGAATGTATTTCCTCTAGTGTACTCCCTAGACATTGCGATTTTGACACATGGATTGGTGCTTCTGTTGTGTTTAATTTAAAAGCATCTCTGCGGGATAAACACAGCATTTTGTGAATCTCTTTTGTCTTGATATGTGGATTTGATCATTATTCTGGCTTCACGTGATTTAAGCATGAACTTACTCTAGATCTGCAAAGCTTGCCTGGACCTGAAAAATATTGGAGCTGGTGTGTGGTCAGCTTTGTTAGGAAGGAATGGTTTATATTCAATATGATAGAACTTGGTCAATTGCTTTCAGATTGATGAGGCTGAAGTGCATTCAATCTCATTTCAATTTTGAATCATCTTAGGATTTGACATTTTTTTCCATTAAACTTTTTACCTATAAATCTTCCCATAATTAGAGACGTGATGTTATAGAGATCCTCTACATGCTTTAGAAGTTGAATTTTGTGATTCTTTTCCAGGTAATTGATGCCTGTGCTAAAGGAAATTTGGGCCGTTTCATAAATCATAGCTGTGATCCTAATTGCCGCACAGAAAAGGTAATATCTTGCAAACTTAGTTTTTTATGTAGATCTGGAAATAGTTCAAGTCTCACTTTAGAATTAAAATGCCATGCAGTTTGCAGAACTTTCTTTTAATCTCTTAGATAATTCCTTTTTGTTTGCACGGTTTATTTTTTCCCACTTTTTGCAGATAATGTTCCCCCTATTTCCATCTTTCTTCACTTTGCTTGTTGATACTATATTAATTATTGAAAAATTTGATTCCTGTTTTTCCTTCATATCATCGACTGGCTTGTATTATTATTTTGAAGAAGTATCAGGTCATAGAACGCCGATAAATTTGCTTAGCCTGTGAAATTTTTACTGATTATGGTTTTGAAAATGTGGAGATAAGTTAACCTCCAGAACATCAACATTTTTTCAAAAGAAAAAATTTCAATGCAATTAATGGAGATCATTTGTGAAATGACTTGCCTTGACTTTTTAGGATAAACTACTATTTAATGTGAGTATATCACTTTGAGGAGTCCACGTTTTTAATTTTTTTATTAAGATGCAAAAAGGGCTATTTTCTGTTCCAGATTTCTGAAATGGAGAAGATAACAATAGGCCATTTCAAGGTGATATACTTGGCATCAAATATTTTCTCTGGAGGGATACTAGTTATTTCTCAGAAAATAGTAATCTGAACTTTTAACCATCAAGATTGTGGCTGTGAAGACTATGGATCCAGTTTGTTTAAAATACCTTTTTCTTTCAAATTTCTATCAGGACTGTAGTAGTTCACCCATTCCTCTGCCCAGAGTTTATGGGGTCAAATTTGGCAGTAGTAGATTTTTGTTTCCTAGAAGAGGATAACTCATTGTTCTTAGATGGACGAGAAAAAGTTCGACGATACATGGTAAATTTTTGTTATCGATGGGAGAAGAATGCACCGATCTTAGGTGGGTTAGAAAAAGTGCTGGACAAGTTTCTTGGCTGACCTATTATCAATGCTATCATGGAATCTGCAATTTACAAGGATTAAGTTGTAACTTTCACTCGACGGTGTGTGCATGAGTGATGTGCTGAAATCTCTCTCAGATAAATGACATTGAATTCACTACGATTGTTTCATGTATTATGTGCAAATAGCATTTGTTGACTGTTAAATGTTAATCACAAAGATATGTTCAGTATCTGCTAGTGTACTACATATCTCATCAATGTACTTATATAGCTTTTCCATATTTATTCTCTTGATAGCACAAAGCAGATGTTCGTGTTTCTTCAGATCTAGCTACTAATAATTTCATACGTGTTTTTTGGTGTATGAAAAATATTAACTCTTATCGGCTGGGCAGTGGATGGTGAATGGAGAAGTTTGTGTTGGACTATTTGCTTTAAGGGATATTAAGAAGGTAAACTTCCGTCTCCCAATAAACATGGCTCATTTTCTATTTCTATCCAACCTGCTTACTCTTTTCTTTGAGGTTGTGAGATTTTGTATTGTTGTCTCAGTAAGAATGTGAGATGTGTGTATAGCTGTTGGACCATTTTCTTTGTTGGGAAATTATCCCCCCCTTATTTCTTGTTTGCGGTAGTGATGGTTAATCCCACATTTAGCATTATATTGGCTTTGAGTAACATATACAAGGCTCAGTATTTTCCAATTCATTTAGCCTGTGCTGGTTTTGATTCTCTAGTTTCTGATTAGAAATTTGTTTTGCTTGTCTTGTTTCTTGAATGATTAGTAGTGTAAGGAATGCATGCACTTTTATGCTTTGAACTTTCAATGTTCAGGGTGAAGAAATCACTTTTGATTACAATTACGTACGTGTGTTTGGGGCTGCTGCAAAAAAGTGCGTATGTGGTTCACCTAATTGTCGGGGATATATAGGTGGTGGTGGTGATCCATTAAATGCTGAAGTAATTGTCCAAGATGATTCTGATGAAGAATATCCGGAGCCTGTTATGTTCTGTGACGACAAAGAGATGAATTATTATTGGAATGACATTATGAAAACTTCCTTAAATGATGGAGAAATCAAATTTGTGAAGGAAATAGCAGTAAATGAGGATAGGATGGAGCAACTGGAAAGTGCCCTTTACCTCTTGAAGACCGCTTCAGAAATTCTAAGTTCTGATAATTTGATCCCAAATGAACGCACAAGTGTCAAATCACAAGTTACGGATACTTTAGTTCATGATGAATGTCAACTTGAGGATTTTTCTGCTGCTGCTGCTCATTTGGACATGAACAAAGAAACTCAAGGTTCCGTGAACAGATCTGCATCTGCTGGTTTGAAAGTTGAATCTGAAGAAGTAGAACACTCCCAGTTCCATGTGGCTACTCCTGCATATTGTAGGAAATCGTTGTCTGATGTGGTTGAAACTAAGAGGAAATTGGAAGCTAGTATTGAGGGAAAAAGGGGCGAATTAACGAAGTCAGATACTCTTTTGAATACTCGTCGCTCATCATCTTCAGCAAATAAGGGAAAGCTTAAAATTAATTCTATGAAAGACAAAAAAAATCCAGATGTGGACAAGTCACACGCATTACCATATAAATCTAATAAATTACTGGAACTTTCCCTAAATAGCCATTTTGAAGCAGGTAAACAATTATCTGTTCCTTGCTTTGATCTAGAGCTCCTTATACTTTCTTTTTGCTGCAATAACTTCTGCATCTAAATGCTTACAGTTGAGGCAAAACTAAATGAGTTGCTAAATCTTGACGGTGGTATAAGCAAGCGAAAAGTAAGTTGCGAAGTTCTTACTCTTACCTTCCTTTATTTTTCTTTTTTCTTGGGCATCCAACTTTTTCCTACCTTATAAAAATTAGCAACTTCAGTTCTTCGTTCCGCAAATTTTTAGTACATGGAAGTAATGTTGTGAAATGCTCTGATTCTGATTTCTCTAATGCGGTAGAAGTTGTTTGTCATATTTCAATAAAGATTGATCTCGATCTCAATCTCACTTGATCCTGTTGCCTGTTCATGTATATAAGCCATTCTCCATAATTTAAAGTGTCTTATTCTCTAACAGGATGCATCGAGAGGCTACTTGAAACTTCTTTTTCTAACTGCTGCTTCAGGGAATAATGGCCACGGTGAAGCCATCCAGAGGTAATTCCAGATATTGTACTTCGGATGGTATTCATTCAATTAATTATTTTGTTCTTTCATCTAGCAAAATCACCCTTTGTGTTTGCTTAAATGATTTTATGTGATCTTTTCCTTTGTAGTAATCGAGATCTTTCAATGATTTTGGATGCACTTTTGAAGACGAAATCACGAACTGTTCTGATTGATATTATCAACAAGAACGGTAGTGTTTCCTGTTTTTAGTAATTCTTTTCCCTAATGTTCCCATTTTTCATTGAAGTAACTTTCTCTTCGTTCTCTAGGTTTGCAGATGTTACACAATATAATGAAGCGTTATAGAAGGGAATTCATTAAGACTCCGATTCTGCGAAAGCTTCTTAAGGTAAGTTTGTTTGAGCTATATGGTTTTTCTAAACTTGCTTGTTTTACTATATAATGCTCACATAAATCTGCAACTGTATGTCTGAAAGCATGTCATAACTCTGGAATTAAATCTGAAAAGGAATTGAACTTCGGGTTTGATTTTTCAATTTAAGCCAAGTGGAAAGCCTATTGGGTTGAAAAACTGCTCATCCTTAAATTCACGCTTGACCCTGCCCATGATTTTCTTGTGGTTTTCAAGCTGCTGGGATAGTCCTCCTGCCTGTATGCATGAATACCCTGCTGTTAAACATACCTTATGAGCAGGCTGACATATAGCCCGTCTCTCCATTTAGAAATCATTTTTATTGTTACTTTGAAAAATTCTAACTTTGTTGAAATTCAGATGGGAAGGCCTAGGCAGTCTAGAATCTAATGTTGGATGAAAGTGTAAATACCCTTTGAATGTAAAACATCACACTTGCTTTTCCATTGCTATATGAACACCGTTAACAGTATTTAGGGACAAGTTATGCATCTTATATCATAAAGCTGGCGGTATTATGATAAATATTGCACCTTGCTCTTTTCTGGAGATTGTTTTTCTCTCTATGATGGGTAAAACTGTAGAATTCTAGAACATGATTTATCATAGTGTTATATATATCTTGTTCAGATTAAGTATATTCTAGCTTAAGTAATGCTACTACCAAAATTACTTATTCGAATGCAGTACAATTAGAGTTACTCCAATTGGATGGTCACTACAGGTTCTTGAGTAATACTTGTTTGAAAGTACAGCTAAAGTTTCTCAAATTGGTTGGTCCCTGTTCATTATTCAGGTGCTTGAGTATCTGGCATTGAGGGAGATTCTTAATTTGGAGCACATAAATGGAGGTCCCCCACGTCCAGGAGTTGAGAGGTCAGAGAAAATTTATTACTTCATTTTACAATTAAATGTTTACTAAATTGAAACTACATTTTCTTCAATCTTGTTGGATTGTTTTTGTAAAAATTGGTCAGTGTTCAAATCTGAATGTGATGGTATACTGGCACACTTGTCATAGAGTGTAATATTTAGTTTTTTCAATCATGACTCACAAGCATATAATCGTAAGTCTTTGAGAATACTCTGCATCTAGGTTTCAATATGAAAATTGGCTGAATTCTACTATCAACAACAAGCATTCTCATCAATGTTTATCGTAAACAAAAGAATTGTTGTCACCTTGGAATGCTATGATCAAATAATAACTTTTTATGGTCTTTTTGTTTATAATATCTCTATGTTTTAAGTTTCTTCTGAACTGTATGTAATGGTGCCATGCAGCTTTAGAGATTCAATTTTAATTCTGACAGAACATGCTGACAAACAGGTACCACAAATAAACTGCTTTCCATTTCATGTCAATTAGTTATTTTGCAGCCATGTTTACTGAAATTTTTGACAAAGACTGAAACATGTTTTTTTGAATGGAAAAGGGACGTCTGACAACCTTTTATAGTTAATTTTGGATTGCATTCGAGTATCACGGTTGAAAACTAATTAGTATCTTAAAGTTTAAACACACAAAACTGCATTCGAGCATCCTGGATTGATTTGGGTTAGGCTGCTAGAAGTTTGTGTATGGTGTTTCTTCCCATTGTGTTTTGTAGGACACGTCCCTTTCAATTTCTTTTTTGTTTAATCGATTTTGTCTGAAATAATTTCATGTGTTAAGTTTAGAAGAGATATAGTAATGCCATGGCTCAAATAAGAAAGAAAGAAAATAGTGAAGCCTGAACAAGGGAAAAAAGTAGTAATAGCTCAAACTAGGAATGTTTAATGCGAACAAAAATGAAAACTTCACATGTAAGTTTAATAGTGAATATTTCTAAAAGGTGTGCTGAAGTCCAGTAAGAATTAGGTGGAGGGCATAATATTTTGAGGTGGTTGGATTTTAACTATTTTTGAAGCTATGAAGTGTTTTTAAGTTTCGTTCTAAAGTTTCAAATATCTAGGATGCTTTGAAATAACAAGACAATTTCTTTCCAAAATTACTAAGTTTTGAAGTTACTTTATGTTGACTTATATTTATAATGCTTCATATTTTACATTACAAACACACTAGTTCAAGTTGGACCGTTCCATTACTTTGTTCAAAATTTAACGCAAGATGTTGTGGCATCATGGATTTTTCAGTGCTTATCACTAAAGTTATTTTCTAGTATTTGACGGAGCCAAAAAAAAAAGTTGAAATTTATCTCTTAGCATAATATAAATAAAACTGTCTACATAAAATGGTAGTTTTACTGTTACGTTTTTTCTATTGCAAGTGTACGATATCGTAATAAGTAATATAGTGGACTTTTGAGTTCGGATTATCGTTCTCACGAGGACT
>CAIGRB010135031.1:9841-25964 GCA_903798255.1 Fraxinus quadrangulata
CAAAAATCAAGTATTTAGTTAATTAATTAAATATATTAAAATTAAAATTATACCATTCATGGTCACAGATACATATTTATGAGTCACAAATTATTTACTGGTCACATTTTATCAAATTAATTTGTCACAAATTAAAATTTTACACCTCACAGTTTATTTCATTGGTCACAGAAAAAAATTGTAGGTCACATTTTATCGATTGGTCACATATTTTCAATTTGAACCAAATAGTTGGTCACATACACCGGAACACCCTACCCTGATCCGATCCACCACCCATTCTTGGTCACAGATGACCAAATAATTAGTCACATGCACAAAATAGTGGTCACATATCACCGTCACCAACACTGAAACCATTGCCACTACGGCAACTTACGACCACCCTCACCCGGCCATCGCCGTCGCCACCGTCGTCGCCAGAAACGCCATTTTGCAACCCAGAAACAACCGTACCATTAAACAATCACTACCACCTCACCACCACCGGAAACAACCATTTGCAAAATGAAAAGTAAACCACCCACCTCCATCATCTGTGACCCTACCATTTCACCACCACGACCACACCATCGCCATTCACCCACCAGATCTCGTTGAGGAGAGGAAGAGTGAGAGTAAGGGATCAACATCGAGATCTTTGAATTATCCAACAATAACTCAAAGGAATCCTGCACATAAAGCACTGTACATTGCCTGAATGGTAACCCGTGTTAACTTCCCCCATCCCTACTACCCACCACCAAAATAAAATGGAAAATCCTCTTCAGATGCCTATTTAGAGCCATATGGCGAGTCCATTCAAAAGCAAATGATTTATGCAACCAAAGGCTATCAAATTTTAGGATTCTCAGCCAAGTCTCACAATATATTAAGTTTCCCTACCTGGATTTAATTGCTTTTTCTTACAAAAGTTATTTTCATCAACATAAAATTTTCTTTTAATTGTTTCATTTTTGCACCTGAATTCCAACTCAAGCAGAAAATTTGAGCAGTCCTTCTTTAGTAAGCTTCTCAGAAGCACTTTTTCCCGAATACCTTTGGTGACCAGTTTGGTAGAATCTCCCACTTGAGATCACACCGACTGCCCTTCATCAAAATGTGTCTGCTCCAAAATATGTCAACACAGGTGACCGCACTGCGTGGTACAGATCGCCTCGGTGCTGCTTACATGGTGGCAACGACTGTGGTGAAATGGGGTAGGTCTCTAGCGGCGTGTTCCGATGCGGCGTAGAAGAGGGAAAGGAATAGAGGTGGAAGATAGATGGAGAGTGAGTAAGGGTGAGAATAAAATGAAATTGTCAGGGTTTGGAATTGAATTGGGAGTAGATATTTAATTTTTATATTCATACCTGATTTTTGAATAATGAAACTTGGTACCTGATTTTTCAATTCTAATATTCAAAGTCGTGGAATTATGCAATTTCCACCATTTATAACTTGGGTTGCAACATGCTGGTCAGAACAATAATCTCTTTCCCCCACTCCATTAAGTATTTTTTCCTGACCAATTTACCGTCCTTTTTTGGCCTATTAATATTACTAAAGAAAACAAAATGACCTTAATCTCACCTCGATTAAAATATGCTCACAACCACACCATAATATTCTTAGTATACTTTTCAAAGATTTTGCTACTTGTACATAAAAAAATATGTATAAATGGATACCGAAAATGATGTCGAGAGAAAAGATTGAATAAAAAGTTGATTGTATTTTAAACTGACAAATGATGAAGTGCAATAAAGTATTATGTAAATAATTATTTAAATCTTGATGTACATGTAGCAAGATTCACTTTTCAAATCCTAACAATCACTTTATATGCCATTCTATAAAAACTAATTGAAAGACGTTTGAAACTTATAATTCATGCAATGTTTAGTGAACATATCATCAAAAACTTAAAAGCAAAATGATCAAATGAATCCACAAAGTTATCAATTTGGGCACTAGAACTACTAGACCACATCGATTCGAATCAAAAACTTCGATTCAAATTTTTTTAAAGGGAGCGATGACCATTTTTTTTGCTTTAGTGGCCAATCAGGTGAGAATTTTCGTCAAGTTCGCCGTTCGGGACAAGTCCCCCGAGGACACGCACTGCGTGGTACAGATCGCCTCGGTGCTGCTTACATGGTGGCAACGACTGAAGTGAAATAGGGTCGGTCTCTGGCGACGTGTTTTGATGGTGGCGTAGAAGAGGGAAAGGAATAGAGGGGGAAGATGGATGGAGAGTGAGTAAGGGTGAGAATAAAATGAAATGGTTAGGGTTTGGAATTGGAATTGAATTGGGGGTGGATATTTAATTATTATATTCATACCTGATTTTTGAATAATGAAACTTGGACCTTGATTTTTGAATTCTAATCTTCAAACACCTGGAATTATGTAATTTTCACTTTTTTATAAGACTTCCCCTCATCGATCTCGGCCCAGAAAAGTGACCGACCAAGGCCCTAAGCCCAGCTACATCAAGGAAAAGAATAGAAGAATTATCCGACTACTTCATGTATGCTTCACTTGGCTCAGGGAGCTAATCTGATAAATGCACTTCAATGTACATTTCCTTTACATCTCTCCATCGGAGAGGTTTTCGGTCACCTTGAAAATCTAAATCAAAATTTAGATTTATTTTAGTGCTTGTTTGATCCCCATTATTTTTATAATACATTTTTCTTTCTTTTCTTTTCAACTATACATTGTTTAATAAAATAATATTATATGCAAATTCAAATCTTTTTATTTTTATTTTGCAACAACACATTTTCCATCAATATGGATGAAGCGAATGTTAGAGTACCATTGAAGATGTTTTAGTGTTGAAAATTAAAGCATCCATCAAATCATGGTCCACATTATTTGATGTTCTTTAAAATTAGTGCTTTAATAATGTACGTTATTATAAATTAGTGGTAGCTAGCAAAATTAATTACAATCTTGCTATTGTACATTCAAACTTACATCCTGATTTATCAAATTAATACTTGATATAATCTCACACTATCTTTTACATCTCACACATTAAATTCAATTATTATAACATTTTCACGTCATTAATATGTCAAGAGAGGTGTCAAGAATTGTGTACAAATAATGTAATCCAATTAACAACGATCTTGTTATATGTACATCCTGGTTTACACCCTAATTTATCGAATTTAAACTTGACACAATCTGACTCCATATTTTATATTTCACACATTTAATACAACCATCATAACACTTCCACGTCATCAATTTGTCAAGAGAGGTGTAAAAATAACTTAATCCAATTAACAACAATCTTGCTACATGTATTACGGATTTACACCGTGATTTATTAAATTTACAATTGACATAATCTTACACCATATTTCACATCTCACACATTAATCCAACCGTCAAACACTTCCACTTCATCAATTTGTCAAGAGAGGTGTCGAGAGAGATATACAAATAGCTTAATCCAATTAACAACAATCTTGTTGCATGTACATCTTAGTTTACACCCCGATTCACCGAATTTACATTTGGTACAATTTTACACCACCTTTCACATCTTATACATTTAATCCAACCATCATAATAATTCAACATCATCAATCTATCAAGAGATGTGTGAAGAGAGGTGCAAAAATAGTTTAATCCAATTACAACGTTGCTACATGTATATCTTGGTTTACACCTGATTTACTAAATTTATACTTGGTACAATCTCACACCACCTTTCACGTCTCATAAATTTAATCCAATCATCTTAACACTTTCATGTCATCAATTTGTCAAGAGAGGTGTACAAATAGCTTAATCAAATTATCAACAAACTTGTTACATGTACAATCTGGATTGTACCCCTATTTTTCAAATTTACACTTGGTACAATCTCACACCACCTTTCACATCTCGCACATTTAATTCAACTATTATAACACTTCAACGTCATCAATATATCAAGAGAGGTGTACAAATAGCTTAACCAATTAATAACAATCTTGCTACATGTACATTTTGGTTTACAACTTGATTTATCGAATGTATATTTGGCACAATCTTACTTCCCCTTTCACATCTTACACATATAATGCAACCATCATAACACTTTCACGTCATCAATCTACATGAGAGGTGTCAAGAAAGGTCAAATAGCTTAATTAAATTAACAAAAATGTGGTTACATGTAAACTTTGGTTTATACCCTAATTTACTGAATTTACACTGACTCAATCTCAAACCACCTTTTATTTCTCACACATTTAATCCAACCACCATAATACTTCCACGTCATCAAGCTATCAAGAAATGTGTTAGAGAGCTGTACAAATAGCTTAATCTAATTATTATCGATCGCTTTCCTGTTAATACTGTGTAATGTGATTAGTATATCTAATAAAAAAAATCACATATCATTTCTATAAAATCTAGTCCCTATTGAATAAATATTCTTTAAAATTCAATTTTTCTCCAGAGAGATACTTCTTGACCAGGCCCACATGGGCCCTGGTTTTCTAGGGGAGGGGGCACGGAATAATTCTTGTCTCAAACTTTTTCTTCATCATATTCTCCCAATAAAATAATAACGCACGTGGATCTATAACTTTTCTCTATTTTTTAACAATGAATTTTTTAAGAAAAAAATTACTTTTACAAAATTCATTCCAAAAAAATCTAAATTAAACAAGCCCTTAAGTTGATTACATGAACTTTAACTCATTCTCTCGTTGGACAAAAAGATTCAATTCAAATGTTGGCATTTTTTATTAGTTCGTATCTTGAATAACTTATATATACTTGGAAAATTTCGACACAATTGGTATTGGATTTTTAAGCCCTATGACTTCCACAAATAAATTGAAAGTTAGATAGAGATTCGTGTCTTATCGTATATTACTAACCTATGATTTAGTGCAAATAATTTGAGTAAAAAATGTTTATGGTTTATAATTGCTTTTTCAAGTTCTTTACTGGTGAATCGTATATGCATTGACCTTTTAATTTTTTTTAAAAATTTTTTATATAGAAAATATAGGTTGAAAAGGCTGCCAGTTTATATTTGTTAGTAGATTGTGTTTATATTGTGATTATCAATTAAGTTCCAAAGTCTTTTGACAAGAAAAAAGAATTCCTCTTTATAATGATGTCATGCAAACCTAATCTATTCTGAATATTAGATTTTCATGGTAAAAAAAAAATTCTCATGGCTTGTGACATTTGTCTTCCTAGGAACGTTCATGTCAAAATTTTGCATTATAATGAAAATATCGGAATACATCCTCAATTTTTACACAATTTAATTTTTGGCTTTAGCCCCTTAGACAGTAATTATTGATTCCATTTTTAAAAAAACCGTCAAATTATCATTTGCATTTCATTTGATACGGTGTACAAGTTCCATAAATACCGACCAACAATACTATAATGATGAGAAATGTCATGTTTGAGGGCATTACTACCAAAAAATAAGGTCTAGTTGCTGCAAAAGTCCTAGATCGAGATCATTACTGATGGTATGATTTTCTCTATGTACTTTTAAATAGTAATTACTAACCAATCAATCTAGATTAACAAAGAAAAAATGTACTAAAAAAAGACTTTTATAAAATATCTTAAAAGCCCTTTATACCAAATCCAATACATTATATAATTTTTGTCAAATATTAGTTCTAGAAGCTTATATATTGACAAAAACCATCAATTTCTTTACATGGTGCATGAACTTCTTGAATCATCATGTAAGTTATTGCAATTGGAAAATCCAATACTTTTAGGGAACCATAAATTCAACAAAAAGTTCTCCTTCCATCCCCACCACACCCCACCCCTTCCCTTCCCTTGTGCTTGGTCTCTAGTTTCGTTTGAGACTTTATACAAGATGGGATGAAATAATAAGATATTCTCAGATGTCCATAACAAGATAGTTCATCTAAAACTTCGTGACCACTGTTTTTCTCCAAATGGTCTTGTATGAAAAATTAAGGATTATGGTCGAACTGCCCCCACCCCATTCCAACACCCATCAAGAATATTATATACGTGACTAATAATTTTTTACTAAATTTATGTAATCTATAACATGTCACGAATTTGTATCTTTACTCAAAATGACAGGCGGCTACAGAGTATTTTACATGGTCGCAAAAGTCAAGATTATAGTATAAAGTTGCAAGACAAAGTTGCATTCATGTGATGACTATTAATTGAGAAATGCAATTTTAATTATTGACAAGTTCTTAGATTGTCAATTTTGCATTTCAACCTTTGGTTTTTATAAAGTTGTGTAGATATGTTGATGTGGACGTGATAATGGGATGGACCTTTCTTTGATTATAAAATAAAAAAATAAAATAAAATAAAAGTAAAAGTAAAGGCATCAGCAATTGAATTCTTCATTTACTTAAGTAATTTTGAGCGCGTTTCTTGTTAAAAGTGTTAAAATGTACGTCATTGTCCAGATTTAAGAAAGTTCGATACTTGAAAGGCATGACTTGGTTAGTCATGGCCCATGCTGTGGGTTGACCTTTCTTTACAACTTAAATTGTGTCGACCCTTCTTTACAATTCGATCGTGTGTGGGTCGACCCTCCTTTATACTGATCTTTATATTCTATGTGTATTCATTTTTAAGTGGATGCTTCCATGTCAAGTTTTTGGTCAAATGGCTTTTTGTAGCATGTTAAGAGTATAAATCTCAAATTGGTTAAATATGAAAATATTAATCAACATATACGAGTCTTTGGACTGCTTTTCTTAATAAAATTGATCTTTTAAAATAAATTCAAATCTTAATAGATAATTGCCTAGCTTCAAGAACTTCCTTTTTTAATTTTCTTTCTAGAAAAAGTTCGTAAGCTTGGCATGGCCAGATTCAACGTCAACCATGTTGGGTCCACTCTTTTTTTTTTTTAAATGCATTGTAATAGTGATTTGATAAATTTTTAGATTTCAGCATAATATTATTTTATTAAAGAATGCTATTGAAAATAAGAGACAAAAATACATTTTGAAAATAATGGGAACCAAAAAAAGACTTAATTGAAGTAACAACAACTTCAATTTGGCCTTTTATGCATCTTTCCCAAGATGAAGAATTTTACAAGCATTCCTACTTTTCCATAGTTTATCTCTGGAGTTGAACTCGAAAGGTGTTCCCATATGGAAAGAAATGTCATCAAGACGAGTCACACCTGTAGGCCTTGTATCCATATTTTTTAAGTTTCAATTTCAAAATTTTGGTCGATACAGTTTGGTCCATTTACTCTTGAGGTTCAAACCACTAATATTAATGTACGTTAAGATTGCAACACAAATATTCAAAAACTTTCTAGTAACTAAATTATAAGCTTCCGTAATTTAAGGTACACATCAAAAGGAGACTTTTTAAATCGCTTGACAAGGACTTAAAGTCAATACATTTATTAATTCGCAATTTTATCAAAACTTTGTACATATCATTTGTTTCTATATATTTTTCATTTTTAAGTTCGTAAAACATCCCCATCCGATGCCACCCGATCCCATCTCAACTCTACCAACTCAAATAAGTTCATAACCCGTCAACAATGGTTATCCAATCCAACCATATCAATTTCGCATTTACTTCTATATAATTAACGAGTGATTTTTTTTCAAAGCACGTGATTCCGTCTGATCTTTCCATGATCCTTCCAAGAATTAAAATTTTATTATTTCAATTTATACTAATATCTTTTTGGACCCCATGTTATTTTATATATCTATATCTAATGACTATACCTGGAAAACTTTAATATAAAATGAAAATTAAACTTAGCCCGTTTAGCTAATGTTTATAAATGATTTATAATCGATCAATTTTTTTTATCCACATATTTAGTGGAATTTATAAGTACTATTTACTTACTCATCACTTATTTTTATCTATTTATTATTTAAATATTATATAAATACTTTTCAAACATGTTTATAGTGTAAAAAATAAATTTGTACCTCCAACCATATCATCCAAGATTAGTTGAGAATCTGCAATAGTAAATTCAAGCGTTGGTAAAACTCCATTAATTACTAATCTTTTGAGTTTCTCTATGGAGATATGTCCCAATCTTTTGTGCCATAATTCAGATGAATTTTCTTTGATCATACAACGGTTACATCCGATACTACTACCATGCAAGTCAGAAAAGTTACATTCATAAGTGGGATCCAAATTAAATTTATATAAATTACTAACCAAAATACCATATCCAACAACAACTTAATTCTAAAAAAATAAAATTAAAACTTCTATTTTACAATACAAATTTAAAACTTGATGGTGCTAGTTTTGAAATAGACACTAAATTATGAGATTAGGCTGGAACAAAAAAGTATTTTTAAGATCCAAATGAATCCAGTTTTTAAAAACATCTAAAGGTTCCCACGTTTTCAACGATTGATCCCAATCGATTTTCAAAATATATATTTTGCTCATTTGGTTGGGGCTTCCTTAGATCCAGACAGCCCTGTATAGTATTGACAATATGAATTGTAGTACTATAATCAATCCGCCACGTATGATTTGGAACATTAAAAAAAATGAGATTCATGACATATAAATGAGACAAACATCTTTATTTTCGAGTCATTTCTTATATTTGAAGCAGTTCTTCTTTATATATCATTTCTTCTTGTAAAAGAAACATACATCCTTATTTCTCTTTTGCTTCATTGACATTTTGTTCTTTATTTTAGGACCATATTTATCCTTATTTTCATTTCCTTTATCATGAGTTGTTAGATAAGCGGTTTCCAACTTCTCATGTTTTAGCCTCTCTTCTTATTGACCACACATTGTCAGGAGTTCAATCACAACCCATTTTTCCTTATATATGTCATACGATATTTTAAATGGACCATATTCCGTAGGAAGAGAGATCAAAATGAAATGAAAAAGGAATAACTTGAAAATCTTTATCTCAAGGGATTTAAGACGAGCGACAATATCTCTCATTTCATTATGTGCTCACACAAACCTTTAAAATTGTCAAATTTCATGCTTGAAAGCCTTTTCATTAAGGTGACGGCTAACATTTTCTCAGAACTTACAAATTGCTCTACAATAGCCTTTATGAAATCCTTAGCCTTATCACATTGAGGGATTGATCCCCTAATACTTTTGCTGACAAGAGTCTTCACGAGACTCAAGCTTAAGATATTGAATCTTTTCCACGATTCATATAGCCTCCTCTCATCTGGTTTACTTGATTTCGTAAGGACAAGTGATTTATCTACATAGAGCTAGAGATGTCAAATGAGTCAAGAGCCTAGCGGCTTGTTGGCTGCTCGAGCTCGTACTCTGATGAGCTTGAGCATGAGCATGAGCTGAGCGAGCCGGCTTCGCTCGAATTTTCCATAGGAGAGTTTCTCGTGTGGCTCACCCACGCAAGAGCCAAATGGGCCAGCTCATCAAGCAAGCCGAATCCTCTTAGCTTTCCCACGGGCGAGCGTCTCATGTGGTGGCGAACCACGAGCTCACCACTAAAAAAGTAACTGTTTTGGTCACTGAATTTACAAAAAGTGGTCGTTTTGGCTCCTTCTTTTCCTTTCTTTTTTTACTCTATAAATACCACAACCCATTTCAAATTTTTTTCACACACCAACAACAATTCTCTCTTCCACATTCTACAGTCTACCTTCAATTTCAATTATTCAATATAAATTATCACACTACAAATTTACAATAACAATCTTATACTTTCTTTCCATACTCTCTATTTACTTACTTATTAATAGTTACTATGCAATCTATACTATACAAATTATAATACACATTTTATACATTTCATCACAATTCACAAATGGATCCACAATAATTTGTTGGAAGTTTGCTCAGTATTGGAGGTGAATTACCTACGACGTCGCAAAGTCGGTTTCACAATGAATTTGTTGGTCTCAACAAAATACCCATTCTCGAAAATATTCTAAATTTGGTTGCTTACGGAAGTAGTAATCCAATTGATTTGGATGACGTTGATGTTCCTGAAGTAGAAAATGAGGAATTAGATATTCTCGAAAATGAAGCGAAAGGAAATAAAAGAGTCAAAATGTTGGGATCACTTTAAATTAATTTCAACGGGTCATGTTGAGAAGACTTGCTTATGTTATTTTCTTTAGTATGCATCATGGACTCCCTGATACAATTTATCAGGTATTAAATATGTAATTAATCAGATTTCAAAAGGTTTAACTTTTCATACACCTATCGCTTACAGAAATTTAGAACAAATTTTATGTGAAATGTATGAATTACATGTAGAACAAATGGGTGTAAATATTAGTCGGACACCCTCTGCACATACTCTTCCTGATAATATTGAAGAAGACAAAGCTGAAATGTTAAAATTATTTAAAGGCATTAATGCATATAGATATGATGCAATATGTTCTTCTAGTAGTAGTATGTTTCCTGCATGTAATCAGACATCGGACGCAAGTTCAAATGCATTACCTACTGAACTACTTGATAACTTTAATCACAATACGCATAGTAATAAATAAATTAAAAAAAGTTCAAAAGAAATAATTGAGTTATGGTAAAAGTACGAACGACGATGGTTAATGGTTACTGTGATTGCAAAAGACCTCCAGTTAGCATTATAATTTCGGAGTTTGCTTTTAGTGCAGGTAAGAGGGTTCTGTCCAAGGTTAGAAGTCAAATGAAAGAAGATATTTTAGAGACAATAATGTGCGTAAAGGATTAACAAAACGCTCATTTTCGAGTGTAAGATAAATATACGGAAATTGCATGTCTTCAGGTAAGTGCTATTTAATTTAACTATATTTATAAATTTTATTTTTCTATAATACTGTTTTTAAATTTTTTAAAAATTGTACACATAATAAGTTGTTTATGTACAATTTTTAATTCATTCTACTCGAAATTTAAATAGCGGTCCCAAGTTCGAATAAAGGATGAGGATTTTATCTATATAAAAAAAGAAGAGCTCGCAAGCCGAGCCGATCTTGGCCCTCGAGGAACAAGCCGAGCTTATGTTTTATCAATGTAAAAAAAAAAAAAAAAGAGCTCGTGGGCTGAGCCGATCTTAGCTCTCGAGGAGGTTCGGCCCATTGCCACCACTGCACGGAGCGTCAAGTTGAGATCCATACACCCCAATGTTAGAATAATTTTCTCCTTTCATTTAGAAAAGTTATCACCACATAGGATTGGAATACGAATAGAGTCATTGAAAAACTTGGAACCGCTGCATAAGATAAACACAACATTAATGTTATGAAAATTAGTTTTATATTGAATTAACCAATGCTAATTAAATTTTGTAAATTTAGACCTTCCTGTGGGTAGAGTTTGTTATCAAACAATAAATTTACAAAGACTTTACCAATATCATATACAAGTATTTCCATACATGTGGGCATAGAAAATTTCTTATTCCGATATTTAATTAATCATTTTATTGCTATAAAATAGATAACTATTTCTTTGCTGGGCCAAACAATCATCATATGGATTAACAGCACTTTATGATATGCCGTATGTATTACCAAAATAATTATTTATGAGATTTTATGTTCCGTGACATTAGATTATAACTAAAGATGCTTTGGCTAATCTTAAGTAATAGTCCATGTTTGAGCCCCATTTTTTTTTAAAATTTATTTTTTCAAAATTCATTTTCAACCTCACACTTTTTAATAAAATAATTTTACACGTAAATCGAAATATTTTTACTTGTTTTTTAACCACACATTCTCTCAAAATTATTATTCTAAAGTGCTTTTTTTTTTCCGCAAAATGGGGCTTAAACAACCCCATAATAACATGTCAAAACTCCAAATGACATCTCTAAAATGTAGTAACTGAATGGTGACTAAATCCTCGAATCTAACATCACAAATGCATATTAATTAAAGATCGTCTATATGCACCTTTAATTACCAGCATGTTAGTAAATATTTTATATGCTAGACATGCATTTTTTTAAAGTTAATAAATTTGCATAACTAATTAAAGCACCCCTTAAATAAATCTTACATGCCATTAAAATGAAAATCAGGATTAAAACTAATGAATAACTATATCTTTAATAAAGATTACGGAATGTTACCAAATTAACTACATACTTTATTCAACATACAAAATTAAAAACAAGCACTTTAAATTCGGAAAGATAAACCATACAAATTATATCTACATACAGATTTTACAGTTATAGATTCAAAGATATTATAATAGAATAAGACTACTTGTACACCCAAATGTATACACTTTGGTTGACACTTTTTACGTGTAAAAAATCTAACAATTGATTGAGAAATATTTCTTTAAAAAAATCAATGTACCCAAATCTGTCAACACACAAGAATGTAAACCAAAGTATACATATAGCATGACTTTTTATAATATGCATACAAGTCTTATAGAGTAATTATGATGTGTACATATGCTTTATTGTTGTACATACATTGCTCTGCTCATAATCCAATTTTCGTTAAACTTTTGCATTTTAAACAATTTTCGTTAAACATATGCTGCTTTAACAAAACACAAATAACCTCTAAGAAATAATTTGCATTTCAAATAGCATGTATTCAAAACAGCAATAGAAATGGGAAGGAATAAAACAATTTGATAATAACCAAATTAAATAAAAGGAATGCTTTATAACCAGATTAAATAAGAAAGTTTTTCTATGCATTTTTTTTTTTTTATGATATGCAGTCCCAAGTATTTCACAGCTTTGGCAATTCACTTTTATTAAACAATTATATGCAATTAGTTAGCCAATTGTACCACATATGTTCTATATACATAGGAAAGCAGCAACATTGATAAGTAGCAGATTCAGATTCAAACTTTAAAAAAAAAAAAATCTTTATGCATAATGACAAATTAACATGTTTTTAAAACTAAATGACAAAGCATGGAGGCTGCTCTGATACCACATGTAAATAAATTGCGTACCTCCAACCATGTTATTCAAGATTAGTTGAGAATTTGTAAGAGAAATTAAGCCTTACACAACCAACAAGCCTTATAGTCAATGCCTACTTTATAACCCCTATACTCGATGGAAATAAAATATGGGACCTTTCTTTTGAGAGAGAAAAATCTGTAGGGATTTGTGTACGGATTTGGTTAGGAACCCTTTCGCATATTTATATAAGAAACAATTTAATGACTTACATCCATCATAAAAGTTATGACAGTGATTAAACTCACCATTTAATTTCCTCGTTTTTGGAATTTAATATGTCACATTAGATGTGGCAAACGGGCTTAGCGGCTCATTGGTTCCGCCATTTGACGAGCCCGAACTCGAGCGCCTCCTGGGCGAGCCAACGAGCTTGTAATTAGGCGAGCCATGATCATTGCTGAATTTAATTTTTTCCCTTATTTTTTTTCCTATAAATATCCATCTCATTCATCATTTTTTCCGCCCAACTCTTACTTTCACTCTCTACTCTCTAATCTTTTCTACACTTTGCATTATAATCTTGATTTTACAATCTATCTTCTAAACTACTACATAGTCTATATTCATTTCTCAATTTTACTTCTACATTCAATCTCAATTATTCAATATCAATTATCATGGAAGTAGTAATCCAATTGATTTAGATGACATTGATGTTTTCGAGGCAGAGTGAGGATGAACATGAATTAGATATTTTCGATGCAAGAGGGAAGCGAAAGGGGGAAAACAAGTAAAATGTTGGGATCATTTTAAATTGATTCAAACATGCCGTGTGGTCGATGAAGTTGCAGAATCTAAAACAGTATGGAAAAATCGTCGATAACGATTGGCATGACAAAAAGGTATTGAAACCATCCACCTCAACCGTCACTACAAAGTATGTGCGGCCAAACACGAGCTTCTTCTTGCTGGTCAAATGCAACTACAATTTGGTAGTCTATGCACCGGTTCTACTACTATGTCACTTTCTACGTGGATATATTTGGAGGAGAAAGTTCAGACGGAAATGGTAAAGTTCGTTGCTCCTACTGAGTTGCCTCTAACAATAGTGGACAACCAACATTTTGTCTCGTACGTGAAAGAATATCTTCAACCGAAATACGTTAGGGGTAAGTCGAAACATTCTTCGTTCATATACAATTGAATATTTCCTTCATATAAAAAACTATTGATTGCCGATTTAAAAAAAATATGAAAGTGTTATATCTTTAATTTCGGATATAAGGGAAGAGATTAATAAAAGAAGTTATATACATGCATATACACACTACATAGAACCACTTTGGTATATGCATAAAAAATTATTGCTTTTAAAATTATTGAATTCCCTCACAATGTTAACAACATATATAATATTATTATGAACATTATTAGAGAATATTATTGCGAGAGTAAAACTCGCTCATTTATATTCGACAACTTTAGTATTCATAAGGTAATTATCGATAAGTTGTGCAGAGTACTATAGCCAGATTTCGATGGTTATTCGTTTCATATTCGATGTCTGTGTCATATTTTAAATTTAATAGTGTATGATGGTTTGAAACATATTAAGAATGAAATTCAAAGAATTAGGAATGCACTAGTGTATATCACGATTTCACCTATTATAAAACAAGTATTTGAGGAATTTTGTATCGAATCTGTGGTGACCAATACAAAAATGTTTATTAGTGACTTAGGGCGTAGATGAAACTTCACTTACTAATAGTTAAAATCATGCGAAGACTTTGAAAATTTAATAGCTAAATTTTATAACAATGGGCATATTAGAAATAATGATGATACTATTTTGATTGAATAAGATTGAATTTTAGCTTTTAAAATTAAAAAATTTTGACAAGTTTTTATGATTCTACAAATATATTGTCTGGTATTTATTATCCAACTAGTTGTATGGTTCTTGAACGTCTTTATATAATTGTTAGAACTTTTAAGAGATTTCAAAATGACCTCGATTTTCATGCAGTTATATATTCCATGAAATTAAAATTTAGAAAATATTGGGAAGAATTACCTATGTTATTTCCTTTAACTTGCGNATAGAATTAAAGTTTAGAAAATATTGAAAAGATTTGCATATGTTATTTTCGTTCGCATGCATCATGGACCCCAGATGTAATTTATTAGGTACTAAATTTGTAATTGATCAGATTTCAAAAACTTTAACTTTTAATACAACTATCACTTATAGAAATTTAGAACAAATTTTATGTGAAATGCATAAATTATATGCAGAACAAATGGGTACAAATATTAATCGGGTACCCTTTGCACCTACTCCTTCCATTGATATACTAGAAAACGACGCTGAAGTATTAACTTTATTTGAAGGCATTAATTCATATAGATATAATGCAAATGCATGTGGTTCCTCTTATAGTAGTTTGTCTACTACATGCAATCAAACATCGGGCGCAAGTCCAAATGCATTGTCAGCTGAATTAATTAATTACTTTAATCATAATATGTTTAATAACAAAACAATTAAAAAAAGTTTAAAAGAAGTAATTGAATTTTGGCGAAAGTACGAACGACGATAACTAGTGATTTCTACAATGACAAATGACCTATTAACACCTCTAGTTAGCACTGTAGTTTCGGAGTCTGTTTTTAGTGTAGGTAAGAGGGTTCTGTCCGATGTTAGGAGCCGATTGAAAGAAAATATTTTGGAAGCATTAATGTCCGTAAATGACTAATAAGACAGTCATTTTCGACTGCAAGATAAATACGTTGAAATTTAAGTGATATTTAATTTAATCATATTAATCAAAATTTACAGTATAATACCTTTTTAATTTTTAAAAAAATTGTACACGTAACAAGTTATTCATGTATAATTTTTAACTCCACCTATTCGAAATTGAAGTAGCCGTCCCAAGCTCGGATAAAGTAGGAGAGTTTATCTTAAATTTTTTTTAAAAGAAAATGTTTATCTTAAAAAAAAAAAAAAAGGAGCTCGCGAGCCGAAGTTCGGCTCAATCCACGAGCCTGAAAGCCCAAGATTGGCTAACAAAGAGGGAAATGAATTTGTTATTAAAACTTTTTCGTTAATCACTCAAAATTTTAATATAGTGAACACACAAATGAAAAGGAATAATCTACACACAAGAAAATACGTAAATGAAACAATGTAAATTTGCGCAAAGTAAATGCATTGAGTAAAATGGATAGATAGTGCAAACGATATGTTAT